>DWGR01000086.1:0-35238 GCA_018247715.1 Heliconius burneyi
CCATGGAACCTAGGAACAGAAGAGAACAGTAATTAGGTAAATCTTTTAATTCATATACTATTGAAATTTCTCCATTTTCGTTACAATAGTAAGTCCCACGCCAATGAAATCCTGACTTAGTGCTTGGTTACCCTAATATACAATTTTGAAGCTTTTATCTGCGTTAATTCAGCCTGAAGAAAGTAGGTTATGCTAAATTGATAAACGTTGTAAGTCTGCAATAAGCCGTGGTCGGTGGTTCGTGATCCACAGGATTTGTTACAGCGACCTGTCAATTGTTATTTGAAATCTGTCGTAAAATGATATTTTTCAAATAAAAATATTATATAGAAACAAAAAAATTTAAGCAATTTTTGTTTTTTCTTTTTTTTTCTTTATGGTAATTTGGTTAAATAATATAATTGTATAAGATATTGAAAAAAATTATGTGTGTACATACATAGCCTCCCCTCTTTTTCTCATTACTAGAGTGTGAATATGAAAATATTAAATAATTAATATCCCCGAGTGAGAATCATACCCTTTTATTTTCGTACATGAGGTTAATGCTGTCAGCCCTATTGGCTTTTACAGCGACTCCGGTTCGGTAGGCAAGAGGGTACTCTGTCCCTGAAGAAATGCGAGCACAAAGTGGTTGCCTGTGAGGAAGTCGACGTCTGTAAGGGTACCCCCTGCGGGACTCGAACCTTGGCTTGCGGCCGTCGAGCGGACTTGAAATCGTACCCACAGACGTAGCGATTACAGTTACAAGATTTTGCCTCTGCGTCTCGTTGATTTTTATTTTAATTCTCAAAAACAACTTTAGAAGAAAATAATAAAAATAATGTTCACGGTAGCACCTTAACAGATTAAAGAAAGAATTCTAAATAAAGCCTTTTTCTATTACGTTTCTTAATTATACCTACATTTCAGAATACGTTTACTTGTTCTCGTTTCGCGAATTTATTCTTAAGCAAGATAAGTAAAAAATGTTATTTAAATATTTAATTCGTTAAGTTTCTATCTTGGCGAAACGCTGACTTAGCAGCGGAGTCTCTCTCCGCTCCTCACTGTTCACCTAATTCTGGAGACATTGAGTGTTGAGTGCCGGAACTCAACGCCACGGTTTCTTTTGACACTAGAGCGAAGAAACAAAAATATTAAACATTTAATTTCTTCGAGTGGGAATTGAACCCAAAATCACTCGCGCTTACAGTCACTTGCTTGTGCCATTGCGCCACGAATGGCCCCGCATTTTCACATGGTTTATGTTAAACATAAAATATAATAATAATAATTTAATATTTGTATCAATAGTAATAAAATCGTTATATACGAAGTACACATATGTATATCTTTAACAAGAATACTTTTTTATTATTTGTTCTTACAACGAAGTTAAAGAAAGTTAATTAAAAATACAGAATATGTTTATTCAAAACATTTCCAAAATAACATACGGTAGACCTGCATTAACTTTCAGAATTCTTAATTAATTCAAAGTTTGAATTGCGGCATTAAGCTACAACTTATCATCGTTTAATATTTACGGCGAACGGGGTGGTTTCCTGGCAGTTAACGTTCTGCTTTGTTCGTGACGCGTTAACTTTATACGAAAATTTCATTAAAAGCGCCTATTTTTTTAAATGAGCTACCTATTCTCGGCTTACCAAGACAATTTAATTTTTCCATTATATTGATTATTTCTTATTGTTTAAGTATTCTTCTTAGTTTCGCGCTTTATTTCGTGCGCGCAGCACAGAGCGCCAAGTGCTCCCTTCTTTTCAATCTCTTTCAAATCATCAACCAATTCAAACATGCACTCGGGGCCCTCATGCTTCTTAAGTGATTTTCTTTCACTACCATCGATACTCTGTTTTCGAATATTCCCCCATAAATCTTATTTGCCATTCTTTCATTACTCATTCGTTCGATGTGCCCAAACCACCTGAGCACGTTCTCCTTCATTCTCTTCGTAAGCTCGCTAATATCGGCCATTCTTTGATTTGATACGTTAAAGTATGAATTTTGAGTTCAAAACGTATTTACTAAACAATGAAAGTTTAATGAGTTGAGTTTGAATCAATATTTATTATTTTAACTCTGCATTCACTTTATATAAACAAACTACACTTTATCAGCGAGCCCACCATAATAGATCAAAGTTCTAGGTACTTTATATGTGGAGCACATTAGTCTTTGTCTGTCAGGAACATCGTTGAGGAACGCCTCTACGATGTTATTTTCAAGTTTTATATTCCATACACAGTATTTAGTTTAGTATTCAATATTTTTAAAACTATTCTCCTTGTTCATGTATTCTACTATATAATTAATGGAAACGGGGTTTCTCCACGGAAAAAAAGGCAGAGTGAATCTGGGTATCTAGTGTTGATACACCCCGTTCTCATTAAGATACTTCTGTTCCCTAGTTCCTGCTGAATACTGAAGACATTGCGGAACTCAACATCGCGCTTAGCCTCGTTCTCAGACAAAATGAAAATATTAGATATTTATTTTCCTCGAATAAGGGTCCATTTCACAATTATTAAGAGTGCTGTAATAGCCGCGACGGCATTTATTATAAAGACGTATTATTGACATAAATATTTCATATTATTAAAAATTTTCTGTTTAATTTCCACAACATTTTCCGGTCAACCGTCATAATACTAAAACTAAAGCTAACGTTGACCTAAGCTGGTATGAAACGTTACGCTTGTTGAAACAAAAGAAGATAAGGGGGAAGATTTATGACAATTCATAGTCCAGCGTGCGCACTATCCGTTCAAATTCTCTCTAACATAGAAATTTCAGAATTTCACCCAAATTTCATTTATTTTAGTAGATAAGGATTATTTTGGTTACTATTATTTTAAAGTAATATGAACTTGTATATTGCAGGTGTCTTAGCTTAGGGGAGTATGCGACTGTATAGCAATGGTTGTGTGTTCGATCCCCACCCGGAGGAATCAATTATTCTTTATTAATATTTTAATTTCTTCGCTCTGACACCAAGGCAAAAGGCCGGTGTTGAGTTCCGCCAGTCGAAATGCCTCGGAAAACTTGCCGGAAAGTAGGGAACAGAGTGTCTTAACACTATTCCCTCTCGTTATTTTTTCTTATAGAGATCAATAATATAATGAGGATATTTATGCATTGTTATTTTTCATCCGTTAAAGAGATTAATTTCCAAATCTGTGTAGAATACAGATTTGGTGTATAAATGATGATTGGGAACTAAAAATATTTTCAATATAAACATTCCCCTTAATAGAATTCGAACACATAAACTACTGCAAGTAGACGCAGATGCCGCCACTGCACTATTTTGACGTTTCTTTAGTTATCACCAACTACATATGATGCTCAAATGTTCAAAAAAAAATTAAAAAGCTGTACAAAAGGCTCAAAGGGGCTTATCTAAGTAATTTATTTTACGGTAAATTAAATTACACTTTACCTGTTTACCCATTAAGTTTGTTGTCACAGGCGT
The DNA here is from genome assembly GCA_018247715.1 of Heliconius burneyi. Lineage (NCBI taxonomy): Eukaryota > Metazoa > Arthropoda > Insecta > Lepidoptera > Nymphalidae > Heliconius > Heliconius burneyi. The sequence continues at coordinate 3,476 of DWGR01000086.1, forward strand.
TCCGGACATGCGACTGTTCAAACACTGGGATGAAAGGGTCTTGTTAACGTCTCCTCGCCAGAAGACCTTTTCGTGATAGTTGAACAGAATGCCCATATAGACTGTATGGGAATTCTGAATTTCTTACTATTGTTAGTACGTAATGCCTCATTGAAAAAGCCAATTTCATGACAATTTGGCTATTTTGATGTTTTACTTTAAAAATATAGAAATATTCTATTCCTGTATTGTATATTTAACCGGAAAGTTAGTTACTTTTTATGATTAATAGGGTTTTGTAGTGTAAAAGAAAGAACAGAACCTTTGTAGTTATCTGTTTTACTTTTTCGGTTTATCTCAAGATCACGTGGAAGTATCAAGCTGAAATTAATATTAAAAATCAGGTCTAATGTTCATTTTGACTATTTAGTAACGACGTATGAAAATAATTTTCTTTCAACATATTTTACTTGAAAAAAAAACAACCGCCTGTGAAATGTCGAATCTGAGTACATTTCTTGACATCGTCAAGATAATAGAATTTGTTAACCTTATGTAAATTCTACGTTAGCAATAAAATCCAGATTACACTCGAAGAACAACATCCCACGTATTTACATATTACTTATTTGTATAAGCAACCAGCATATCGTCGTAAATTTTTAATGCACACCGGTAGGTACGTTTCGAAAAATACTTCCTTGTGGCATCTGAAATAGTATTCAGAACTACGCAGGCTGAATAAAAATTATATGTAGAGAGAACATATGTACGTTATATTCTACAAAAATGCTTTTATCGAGAAAGGCTTTTAGTGAAATCACGGTATTGCGTGTTCCATATGATAAATATGGAGGAGTCGTTCATTAATATCTAGAAATGGTCTTCGGTGGTAACTACGTGTTATAGGAAATCGATTCGACATAACCTAATTCTCTAATTGAAATTGAAATTTAATTGATTTAGAACATTAATTTTCTATTATACTTGAATTTTTAACTTAACGCTGTAGCTCTCATGTAGCAGACAGACTTCCTACAGAATTTCGAAGGCAATGCGTGTTGAGACGCGGAACTCAGCCACGCTTTACCTTGAAACCACAGTGAAACTTTTAAAATATATATTTTATTTCCTCGAGTGGAATCGAAACCATGATCTGACGAGCTTACAGTCACACGCTTTTACCCCTGCGCCACGATTGACTTAACGTGACTGTTACAATTGATATTCTTTTCATCGATATTCATCTATCTCCCTTATTTTGGGATATAGGCAAAGAAGGGTGGAGAAATAAGGTATTTGTGATGCAACGCTCATGCAAAAATACTCGGTTAGATGCATTTATACGAGTATATATAATAATTTTTACGTGTTAAGAGTTCGAATTTTCTGCTGAATAGCGGAACTCAACGCCACAAGAACGCGGAAATAAAATAATTTAAGCATAATTATTCCTCTGTAAGGGGATCAAACCCACAACCACTGTGCAGTCCATTTATTCTTAATGTTGAAATACCAAAACATCGTTTTCTTGATCACTTTAAATACCGTTCCATCATCATTCGACTGGTAGCAGCGTTAAATATTTTGTAGAGCTTATCGGATTTTATTTTCTTCGAAAATTTCTGCATGCTCATTTCCTTCCGCCATTACGAGTGTCGCCGTATACTAATGATGTACATGTTTGAAAAATTACATTATTAAAGGTGGCGTGAAAAAATTGTTGAACACGCAAGGAAACACTTCGTAATACCAATGGAAATTTGATTTTTTAAATTACTAATTAATCTTTACAATATATTGTAATTTAAAGTTCTATACCTAGAGGGATTCCTAGAGTTCTATTCCTATGATGTATCTATATTCGTTTTTTTTTCAGCTTTTCGCTGTATCCACACAGCAGGGTAGGCAGAGGGAACCTAGTGTTAAGGCACTCCACGGGTCAAGGTTGTCCACTTTCTGCCGAATTCTAGAGGTATTGCGTGTTGAGTTGCAGAAATCAACGCCGCGCTTTGCCTCGACACTAGAGCGGATAAATGGAAATAAAAATGTTAGTAAATATTTCACTTCCTCGAGTGGGAATCGAACCCACAGCCGTTGCGTTATAGTCACACCCTTGTGCAGCTGCGCCACGACGGCCTTAATTGTTTGGAAATTTGGATCTATATTAGTTAATACGTTATATCATTTAATTAGGAAAATATAGTCACTATTTTAGTTAAATATTTTTTGAATATAAAATAAAGTGGAAAAACATTGCAATTTATTAAAAATACTTCTCATTACATCTACAAAGTAAATACTCGTTCATACAAAAACTAAGTAATGGGAATTTACAATGTAGAACTTTCAAGCTTTGGCATTGGTGTCTTAATTAACGAGTGAAGTTGAGATCGATGCTAATTGATTGGGGTCTCCAACTTGGAGCTGTGATACCTTCAGTCTTCCCTGGATTCTATAAACATTTTGTCAGTATGCCAGCAAAGTTTTAATAGAATACAAGCATGTATTTAAATCCGATGCTCAAGCTTAGTTTTAAGCACGAGAGTGCAACATTGCCAATGTTCTATAGTGAACATATAATTTTGGTTAAGCAATAGCGTTAAATTAGAACTAGCCTAGCCAGAACTTAATTTGCTTTGTTAGTAATTAAATTGTGTGACTGCAACACGACGGTTGTGGGTTCGATCCCCACTTGAAGAAGTGAAATATTTAGTTTATATTTCCATTATCTCGCTCTGGTGTTGAGGCAAAAAATGCGGCGTTGAGTTCTGCCACTCAAACACGCATTGCCTCTTGAATTTTAACAATTATTCCCTTATTCATTGACTCAACATCATTCCATTAACATTATTCCCTCTGCCTACCCTGCTGTGTGAGGGATACAGCGTGAAGTTGTTTTTTTTTTCAATAAACTTATATATAACAAATGTGAATTAAATATTATAACAAAATATTATAATTTAATTTAAAAATTTAATTAAATTTTCCATCTACATATCTTGTCAATTGATGGTTTTTATATTGTCTGTAGATCTTTAATTATTTAGTGTAAAGACACTAAATAATTAAAGATCTTATAATATCTAGATATTTTTATATTACACAGCCCAAACTTAACATTTTAGTTATATTTATTTTTAAATGTGGCGAAAATTTAAACCAATGTCACATAAATATTATGACTGCTCTAGATGGCGTGAAACACTGAAATCACGCGAGGAAACACTCGACCTCACGTAACAAATGCTGACGTTAATTTTCAATTGAGTCATTATATGTGAAATTCTAAATTACATATAAACAAACTTGATATAGACTTAATACCTAATCTTGTGCGGTTTTAGACCCTAAATAGGCATTTTTTGCAATAATAATCTTCACATACTAATTGTTTTTCATCATGTTAAAGGAAAATATACAAATATTTTGAGATTTACAAATAAAATATATAAATTTAAAATACAGCGGCACAAGGTGTGACTGTAACGCGACGGTCGTGGGTTCGATTCCCTTTCGAGGAAGGGAAAAATTATTAACATTTATATTTCTTTTTCTTCACTCTGGTGTCGAGGCAAAGCGCGGCGTTGAGTTCTGAAACTCAACACGCAATGCTTCCAGAAATCAGCAGGAAGTGGGGAACGGAGTGTCTTAACACTAGGTCCCTTTGTCTACCCTGCTATGTGCGGGATACAGCGTGAAGCTGGAAAAATTAATATAAACTCAATATATTTTTAAAAGTCAAAAATCTGAAACTTACTATTATTTATATTATAATATATTTAGGTGATTTAAAATCTTCATTATAGGATCCCGTTTTATCGGGACTTTTAAAAAATAATATGGTGTTGGATTTCGTCTGACAACGTATTGTAGTCGGGCGGAATGCTTAAAATTAAATAATCTACGACGAGGCCAGTACAACCCACATTATTTTAACTCTTGTGGGAAAACAGAATACGGAGAGTATCGATACTAGATTAGATTTGATAAAACTGAAATCAAAATGATAAGAAATAAAAATATAAAAAAACCTATATAAATAACAAGTTTATAAAGCAGACGATCAAAATGTGAAACATACTGACGCGTAGCGTCTAATGAAGTACGTCACTCCGACCATAAGCCGTCACGCAGCATATTAACGCGAGAACTTACATTTCAATCACCTACGTGAAAATCTAAAATTATTAGAATTTCCACCTTACTGAAACATAATAAAGTTGATACAAACAGCAAATGTAACATTGGCATTTAACCTATATTCCCTATTGGACGGTACCCCCAGAACACGACACGAGTCAAACAATACGATATGCTCGTAGATTAAATTTTGTACATTTTTGAGTCAAAGTTACGTAAAGTTCGAAAGTGTTGTTCGTAAGTGACTTCAGCCGAACGTATTTATAGAATGTTAACGAATGTTGGAATACAATTTTTATCTTTCATTCGTGAAATTCATAATTTAACTTCGCAACCCTCGACTTCTCAGAATGGGGAGAGTTTCCTTTGTGGTCTACAAATTAAACGCAAACACATAATTATTTTAATACATACTAAATTCGCATGAATTATATTCACAAAACTGCTTCGTTTTCGGTGAATGAACGAATGAATGTTTAAAGCGAAAATTTTATGAATTTTATAAGAGTGTATAAGAAAATTGTGCATCCTCAATTCAGTTTTTTAATAGTTTTCATTTATGTTGTGAGGTTTCTATTTTCCTCAAATTGCAATAGCTAAAATATAGATATCTTCTTTTTAGGGTTCCGAAAGCCAAAAGAAAAATAACGGTACCTTATAGGATTACTTTGTTGACCGTCCGTCGAGACCATTTATCTCGAGATCGCATATAGACATTAAGTTAATAAGCAAAGTAAAAATAAGCTTCTGAGTCAGAGCAACCAACAGATATGCATCGTTTTTCCTGCATTTTGTAAGCAAAAGCTATCGAGTACTTCTCGTAGCCGTAGTTAGTTACACGAATTAAGAACATACAATACAGATAAAGGATAACATCGGAAAAGTGAACATTTGTAGATATTTTATAGAAATAAATCATTTAACATTTATATTTGTAGCTCATTTCACATAAAATGAGTATGTACGCCCGGCGAGCCGCCGCTAACTTAAGTTAGGACACTCCGGAAATTCGTACGAAACCCCCAATAGGCGAGTCTGGTTCGAACTTGACTGTTTTTTTTTTTGGAATGTATTTTCTCGGTCTGTCGAAACAAAACATTTTGTTTTCTTCCAACAATTAGCTCGCAATTTCACTTTATTTATAGCTTAAATTAATAGTTAATCTCTAACATTTGCATTATTCACTTTAATTGCATAACTTCTCTTAAAATGTATTTCAATTTGAAATCTTATAATTAATGACCCTAAAGCCTAAACGCAACTTCGCTTCGCTTTATTGTACAAGTGACGTCACACTCAATAGACAAGAATTAAACTTCTATTGAAATAAACTTTTCATTGTGTTCCCGTTGGATTAATACGTGAAGTTTGCAAAGGGTGACCTAAGTTTTCGTCAGTTTCTATTAATTACTCAAGTTGGGGTCAGCTCGATAATAATTAATGAGGGACTTGAAATTTGTGACGTTAACCAAGTTTTCTCATTGTGAACTGGAAACTATGACTTTTTGTGGATGTTTGTTTATATATAAACTTAATTTAGAGGTCCGTCGTGGTGAAGAGGCACAAGTGTATCACTGTTAACGCGACTAGTTGTGGGTTCGATCTTTCGATCAAAATATTTGTTCAAATTTATATTTTCATATCTTTCTTCTGCTGGTGAAGCTAATCGCGGTAGAAAATGGGAAACGGATTCGTAACATTAGGTTCCTTCTGCCTATCCTGCTGTGTGTTAGACAAAGCGTGTGTATAATTTAAGCAATTTTTTTATATAAAAATGTATATTATATAATAACAATAATATTATTTCATAATATTTAATGAGTAGTATTATCCATATGTAAAACTAATTAACTTTTACCATAGACAACTGTTCATATGAACTGCGGCTTTATATCTTGTCATTCCCGCAGAGCCGCACATATCACAGTTGATATTAAAGTAGCTCTCTGGCTTTCAATATGTAGCATAATTACTGTTGGTTAATGATATCTCTATATATGTAGATGTAGATAATAGTTTCGTAATTATTTTCTCTCAAACGCATTGCAAGCAAAATATTAAATATAATATATCGATGTACTGGAAATTTGCAGAGTCAAATCCATATTTCTTGAAATTTACGCAATGCCTCCAGAATTCGGAGGAAAGTGGGGAACAGAGTGTCTTAACACTAGGTTCCCTCTACCTACCCTGCTGTGTGCGGGATACAGCATGAAACTGATTTTAATATTAAAACTATTGCAGCTCCACAATCTATTATGAACATAATATGCCAAATCAATAATATAATTGAAACTCTTTCTTTGACGTTGCACTAAATAAGTTCTTAAGATTTATAAAACTAAGAAGAAACAAAATTGTGTAATAACCATTACATGCCCGTTTGTTTCCCAGACTACAATTGAGGGAAAAAAGTGGCCCATGAATATATTTCTTGAAAGCTATAAAACACTTTGTCATCATGACTACGTTGGCGCGGCGGCAGACTTGTCCTCTGTGTTTAACTTAATGGCTCTATTACTATAATGAGAAACCAAGCGCTTGTGACGCAGTAGGATTTACTACCAGTAGTTTTAAAATAACCGTTTGATATTAATGAGTTCATAATAAACTGTATGTTTCAAAATTACTCGCATTAGGGACTCTTTGTTTTTTATGTTTTTTTTTTGTATCTATCAATAAATTATATTTTTAGTGTCAATTGGATCAATTTGTTTTTCGTCTGTCTGTATGTCAAGTGCATTTATCTCAAGATCGCGTAGATGTATCAATCTGAAATTAATATCCCGATCTATAGTCACTTGAAGCATAGGAAACATCAAGTTAAGACAATCGAAAGATTTATGTTTCGATTAAAAAATAATGACATTGATACGGAAGCCTCGGTGAGTGAGTCCAACTCGCACTTAACCGTTTTTCTTTACACTCTTTCTTTTTAAATTTCTTTTTATTATAAAAATAATTGTTATCTATAAGAGTTTTTGTAATCAATAGCGCAATATATTTACTTGATACTTATTGAAGTGAAATTTCTTAATATTAAGTGCCGACAACTGTGACTTTGTTATATTATTAAAACATCTCACTTTGCAATTCTCATTTATTTACGTTTATATTTTCATTTCTTCGCTCTGGTGTCGAGACAAAGCGCGGCGTTGAGTGCTGTCACTCACTACGCAATGCCTCCAGATTTCGGCAGAAAGTGGGGAACGAAGTGTCTTACCATTAACTTGCCTCTTCTTATCCTGCTGTGCGCGGAATACAGCGTGAAGCTGATTTTTTATATCTTACTTCAAAACAAACATACAGGTACAATAGTAATTTATCATAATCAATACGTTACCACTACTAGTACATTATATTTAACTTTTACTTACAATAAATTCAATATATATTTCAAGGATGAACTCACATTTATCTTCTAAGTTAGACAGCTAGGTGTAACAGAAACGTAAGGACACTTTGTTGCCAAGAAGCCATATAGATCAAAGTGCAAAATATCCAGAGCGCATTACTCTTTGACTGTCAAGAACACCGTGGGGAATTCTTCTTAGTGGAGATGTTTGAAACCTTTTCACTTTATGTATCTTTATAGCTTTCTTATCAGATCTGTCATTTAAAAATATTGATTTTTTATCATCTCGTATCGATAAGACTTCAAAGAGTTTTATATATTTTTCTTATAAAACGGTTTCTTTTATTATTTTTGACGTTGCTTACTTATTATCAAAATTATATTCAATAATGTATATACAGTATTAAAAGAAAATCTTCCAACATTTTCTTTCATACATATTGACATCTAAATAAAGCATTCATTAAAGTCGCTTCTATATTCCCGCAAAGCGAACACCTGGAGCGCATCGTAATCGTTCTTTCGTCCTTGTTGAATTTGGCTTCGGCAGGAAGAACATGATTACAGTTCTTGAAACATAATGTTTTCTGCAAATTTGCATTTGCTATTTATTACTGTCTCTGTATTTTACTGTATTGTAAATTGCCGTGTTGCTTTATTTTTGGAGCTTTTTTAATTCTGTAAGAAATAATCTATTGTAACATAACTTCTTATTTTATCTAGGATTCGAAATATTTAGTTAAAATTTTTTTAATTAATTATGGCGATAACTAAACAGTTAAATAAAAAACGGTTAAGACCCGGAGAACGGACCAACGGAGAACCAAATACGCCTTTAAAAATCTAGTTTCTTCAGTTATCGTACAAGTTGGAGACTATAAATATACAAGGGTGTATATATTTTTCTGATTTTATCAACGTCAGGTGTGAAAGTGGCGCACAACTCATGCATTACTATGTTGCTGTCGAGTCGGCGCAGCGTACAGTATGATGCAATTTGATATTTGCAACTTTATACTCGTATATTTGATCATTCCTTTCAATCTCCAGATAACTTTGACATATGAATATCAGCGACGCTTCGCTTTAGAATCGAAATGGCAATCGTATATAATATTTTATATAAGCGTATTGATTTATTCTTTACTAGCGATCCACACACGGCTTCGCCTGCTTAAAGTCATTCTTGTGTGATAGCTCAATTATACAAAGTTTTTTCATAAATTGTAGTTATGTATTATTTTGATGTATACGCTATGTTACTGTCAAGGCTAACTTTTATTTTCTGTTTAATGTAAATTATGTTGTATTGAATGCAATGAAAAAAAATGCAAAGAATATTGTAAATCTGTTCAGTAGTTTCTTCGTGAAAGTGGAACAAACATTCATCCTATCCATCCTTCAAAACTTTACATTTATAATATTAATAGGATATTTATTTCTACCACAACGCTCAAATTTTAAATTTTTCATAAGAGAAAAACAAAACATTTAGAGAAAAATTTAGTACACTGAACTAGTTTACTTATTATCTGATATTTTTAGAAATTTAACATATTCATTACAAGGTCCCTTTAATACGAATTAAATTCTTGCCTTTATAATCACACATTGTCCAGAATTTTCTCAAAAATGCTTTAACCATGACGATACAAGAAATAAAAAATAAACATAAATTGGAATATGTTGTTAATTAAGCTTATGTCAAATAGCATTTCACAAGCTTCTTGAAGAATCAATAAATCCTTCTTACGACGCCGTAAATTTCAGAACTCAAGTACCTACTTGCCAGGAATTGTAAGCGTGAGTGTATCCGTGACGAATACGCTGAAAGTAAATTTTAACGTACTGTCGATGTAACTTACAGTAAAGTGGTTTTATTCAATCCCACAATTATCCCATTTGCCAATGTCTCAACATATAATACTATTAGTATATACTTATAACTTTTTCTAATGACTTTTTATTTTAAATATGCTGATGTAGTTTGTGAGGGTGTGTCAAGTTTCACCAGAATAAATATTTAATGTTAAATTAGTGAGGCTGACGTCGTTGCGCAGATTCACAAGCACGTGTTACTGTAACGCCACGGTTATGGTTTGATTCTCACCCGGGGATTATAGGTTCCCTCTGCAATAAATCATTTTTCAAATTTTCGTAAGACAAAAATAAATAAAAGGTATTTATTATTTTACGCTGTAGATTTCATTCCATAATTTACTTTCATTTAAGATGCAAGCTCACTCCCACAATCAAGACGGTAATATCAATATAAAGGCCGGCAACGCACCTGTAACTCCTCTGGTGTTGCACGGGGTCGTGGGCGGCGGTGATCACTTTAGGTGACCCGAACGCTCGTTTGCCTTGTCCTTATACCATATCAATAACATAGTATAATAGCCGCGGCGTAGATACTTAAGGTGTACGATCATAAAGTATTAATGACATCGTTAGAAAGGCAAAACGTTTCCCGGTTTAGTCGTTTGCTGATAATCGAATACATAAATCACAATAAAACTCAAAGCAGAGCGACGCAATCTCCAATTTATGGTTCTTATGTATCTTCTGGGGGTTTCTGAAATAATGGTAAAATTACGACTTCGTATGCTTAGATCAGGACTAATGGGATAATAGGAGCAACCAATTTCCTTCCTCTTTTCTTTGGCTTGTAAAAATGTTAAGTTATAATATGACGTTTATGATCAGGTGTACGAAATTGAGTGCAAGAAAATATTTTTAGGGTATTCTGAAAAAATAAATTATTGTATATTGTTATTAGAATTTTGTTGTTATTAATGGCTTTGTTAGTTATTACATATTTTTGACTATTTTGACTACATTTACAGTAAAAATTAATTTTTTACAAAAATAAAAACCGACTTCTAACAACGAACTAAAAAGTAACAAAATAATTTTACAAAGATTTTATAAACTACCTTAGTAATTTGATATTGTAGTAAGCTCGTTGTAGCATTAGCTTGACACCGACTTAAATATTATCCACACCACCTGGATATGTAGCACTCCACTTCTGTGCGGTTTCGTAGGAACTTCCATCCACGCGCCACGGAATTGTGGAATGGCCTACCCGCTACAGTATTTCCAGATCAATATGACATGGGTACTTTCAAAAAGCGCGTCTATCTCCACCTTATCGGCCGGCAACGCACCTGTAGCTCCTCTGGTGTTACACGGGGTGGTGGGCGGCAGTGATCACTTACCTTCAGGTGACCCGAACGCTCGTTTGTCTTGTCCTTGTCCCATAAAACAAAAGACTATAAAATCTTTGTACAATTATTTTGTTACTTTTAAATTCATAGTTAAAAGCCGGTTTTTATTTTGTGTAAAATTAATTTATTTTACGATTTTAAGTGATGAGTAGACCTCATCATCTAAGAAGGATGCTTCTTAAATGAGTAGTACTTGTCCTATGTAAAATTTCACATAATTAGATGCAAACAACAAACATGCATGTTGTCTTATTATTAATTAAATTATATTAATTAAACTAACATTGTGGTATATAGAGAAGAACATTCATAGTAAAAATATTCGGGCGAATTGAGAACCTCTCCCTTTTTTGAAATCGGTTGAAAATGAGAAAATCCTCCGAATGGATTTAAAAAAGTATTTATAAAATTCTTTTTTAAATCCGTTCGGTTTTCATATAGAATTTTTATCATGTATGATAAAAATCATATCAAAAAATCAGCTCAGCTAAGCACATTCTATAACATTCACTATTTAAATAATGTTTAATATCCCAAGGCAATTACTGGCCTTAGGTTAAGAGCGAGATATCCCAACACAAGTATTATAATTACTTTCTGGGATCGTCCCAGCTAAGAAATATTTATATGATCTGGGAAAAAAAACAATTTTTATTATTATTTTTTAATTAAAATATAATAATTCGAGTGGTCAAACCCTCAACCGTCGTTTTTACACACGCTTGTATCCCTGCGTCACGACGCGGTGGCGCCATATTTATTTCCTCATTATTATGATATAAATGATGGCATGTTTTGTCCAAGTCTCGTGAAGCAGTAAATAGAACATATTGAAGTACAAATAAATTAAGAATATTATTAGCATATTTAATGAAATGCACCTTAAACCTCTTACAAACTTAGATCGTAAATATTGTGTAACATAAAATAATAACACAATTGCATTCCCAGACCAATGCACGAATGCCGTGATTCTTAAGTATTTCGCTGGCATACTGAACTCATGTTTGTTCTTATATTTAATTTAATGTAAAGCGATTCTATAAATTTTAAAATCGTTGCTCAGGCAGGAAGCCAGATCGAAATCGTGGCGGTCTGGAGGAAATTGCTCATTCTCACGCGAACGACCGCTCTTCAGGGAATGCGCTCTAATGGAAAAAGTTAAAAAAAAATATAAAAAACTTTTTTTATTACAATGCCGACGGTTTCATCGCGGATGTAGTGTAACTGTTCTGTGCCGAGGAGACCGCGGGTGTTCGAGGTTTGAATCAACTTCCGGTTTTTAAACTCGTAATTACTTTCATTGTTTTTTTTCTTCATTTTCCCCGCTTTTCTTTTAACAAAGCGACGAGCGTTTTACTTTACTCTGCATGTGGATATTGTGTGTATGGGCGTGAGTGTATATCTCATCAAGGTAATGCTTGTGGTTCTAGGTACACTTTGCAGGAGGTGCAGCACGAACTGTTTTATAGATTAAATAACAAAGTAATTGAGTTCGTTAACGTGAATACTTTTATGTAACTTTTTATCTTGCAGTTCTTTTTAATGTTGAGATTATAGGAGTTGTCTCCAAATTAATTTAAAAGGCACGTTAATTAAAATTAATTTAATTTATTAAAATTGAATTTTATATTTAAAAATTTTGAACTTCGTCTGTACTGATATAAAGTCTGTTACCACTCGAACGAATGTTGGAGTACGCCATTAACAAAAGCAGCTTGATTTAATTTCCAAATAGCCATTTATCATATAATTATTATTTGAAAAAGTAAGTAACAATATAGTACAAAAAACATATAGAGCTGTCCACGTTCATTGAAATTCCGAAATGCGGTATCGATTCCTTGGAAAGTTTCAAAAATTCATCAGTCTCGGGATGAGGGAAAAAATACGCTCTCTCGGGTCACAAGTTAGATTCGCAGACGGAAACTTGAAGCAGCACCATCGAACAGCTCTTGATTGCACTCCCGCTTGAAAATTTTCAGCAAATACTTATATTACTCGTTAATTCGCCTTAGCAAAAGTTCTTCCGAGCAAAATTGAAATGAAATTTCTTCTGTTTTCTTTGGTAGTTATAAAGTTATAGTGTAAGAAAGAATTTTATTCATCAAATTAGTTTACTTTTTTAAAAATAATATAAAGCGCCGTTATGACGCAGTGGGATAGGGACAATGGGTGTTGGTTCACATATTAGTAGAGTGGATATTTTATTTTGATGTATTATAATGCGAATAAGTTATTACATCTTTAAAATTAAGGGGTAAATTGGTACAGGATGGTTTTTATAAATAAAGTGTTAATTTAAAATTACACTTTTGTTATGAAATCTGAAACTTAGGTCGAACCGCGAAACGGTTTGTAACATTTGCTTAAGATCGTAGGTCCTCAAAGTGTTTGAGTCAACGTTAAAGTTAAGAACTTGTGCATTCTATTGTCTTGTTTAGCATCTGAAGTCTAACACTACTGGCAAACTAAGTCCTAAGTATTTGTCTTTGAATGGGAGCAGAACTAGCAGAACTACCTCTCCAATTAATATTTGATGAAGATACTTTACTTGTTAAACTTGTACTGTATGTTACCAACTTGCTCAGAAAGGAGACATTGTCTTCGTTGTTAATACAATATGGATTGCAGTTGCGATGTTGACGTCAAAACTTTGCATCTTCATTCAAGCGTCACCACGTTGAAGGACGTAATTGTAGCTTAGAAATTTAGTTCAGGTGGTGGTAGAGAAAGTTGAGCTTAAACGCTTCATTGGATCGCATTTGATTAATTTTTTTAATTATAATACATTTTTGTTTATAATTTATAATTTTTCTTTCAGCTTCAGGCTGCATCCCGTATATAACAGGGTAGGTAGGGTGAAATTAGTGTTAAGACACTTCATCCTCTACTTTCTACATGAATTTTGGAGTTTTGGAATATTATAATTATGGAGGATATTATAATTATGGAATTCATAAAATGTCGAATTTGTTACTCCTTATCATCTATGTAATATTTCCCAGGGGTGATTTATAAAAATATCTCTTAAGTCTTTCTGTATACAAAGGTACAGTACGTCGCTTGTCGTTTCTATTGTAGGTACAATTTTCTCGTTTGAAACTCGGATCCGAATATGATCCTACCTGATGCGACAGGATTTCAGCCTGTCACGAAGCGGTTTTAATCTTTGTTTGTACGTTCATTTGTAGGGACGTGTCCAGATTTTAACACAATGCCTGCTTAAGACTCTTATTTTATATTTTGTAACAGTGATTTTTTGTAGGTATGCCTAAGTAATATAAAAATCTACATATTTTGGATATATTTAGAATTGAATATACTTTTTCTCATTTATTGATCTAGTATGAAGCCGAGGCCGTCGTGGCGCAGTGGCACAAGGGTGTGACTTCGTGCGCTGCAAAATCGACTGGTTGCGGGTTCGATCCACACTCGAAGAAGTAAAATATTTATTTACGTTTATTTTTCCATTTTCCTCGCTCTGGTGTCGAGGCAAAAGCGCGGCGTTGAGTTCTGCCACTCAACACGCAATGCCTCCAGAACTCGGCAGAAAGTGGAGAACGGAAGTGTCTTAACACTAGGTTCCCTCTGTCGATTTGTGGGATACAGCGTGAAGCTGAAAAAAAAAGGAAAAAATAATCAATATATAGCAGAAATAATTAAAGAATTATTAATAGGAATAAAAGAACATATTTGTTAAAACACATTTATAACCCTAGCATTTTCTCGTATAGCATTATTCCTATAGTAGAGATAAAACTACAGTATTTTGCTTATCTTTAACTCATTTGGTAAGTTAAAGAACACACGAAGCGGCACCTTGCCGGAACACCATTAGTTCTAAACCAGTATTAAATGCTGGTCCACGTACTTGTGTTTCCTTCCACACCTAATGTATTTAATTAATCCATAAATTACTTAAAACTTACGTTACTGACTTCTAATATTTAGTAAGTATTAAATATCGAGAATATGATATTTTATTTTAATTAAAACGCCTTCAAAAATGTATCAAATGTGGTTTCGATTTATTTATTGAAATATATTTTTTATCTGTTTCTTCTGCTATTTCAGTTTGTTTGAATCTATTTTAGATGTTCGCTAAATCGACTTTTATGGGAATTTCTTTATTTTTATTCTGGAATTTTCGGAAATGTATCGAAACTTCCCGTGAAATTTACGCGGCTTTTTCCCGCGTTTGAGTGCATGCGTACCTACCTACCGCCTACGTAGATATGAAATAACTAAACATTTTTCTTTTATTTCTCTAGTATGATTTTTTTATGGGCAAAATAGAATCAAATGCAAACATTGAAATTACTATTAATTTAATGCATAATATTACCGATGATAGCCATGGGTAAAAAATCAATAAACTTGCGAGATAAACATACGGTCCCTTGGGAGATTGCGGCGGGCATCTGGCGGTCTGGCGTGCAACGGTGCGATGTTTCGTAGACGTGGGTGGTCCGATGCATCGGCGCGGCGAAATGCGTTGAGCGCGAGCCGGCCGATGTGTTCCTCCAAGCTCTCCATTCGTAAATCGCGATGTAGTGTCGCGTTGCGCATTATGAATGGGGCCTGTGACCCAATCTATCAAAAACGTCACTTTTTATAGCCGTTCCCTCACCTCTTATAAATAATTATATGGGTAGTATTTTTGTTTCTGTAAAATACCGTCACACTGACAATTGTCTTACACGTGATGCCAATTTAGTTCAGATTTTTCTGTAGGTCCGCTACTGATAAGCTCAAGCATGTGCATTGTCTCGGTGAAACGACAATAATTTGAAATACGAGCGTATAAGCATTTGTCGAATAGAATTTGATCCTACAACCATTACATAAAAAATCTGTCCCGCTGCGTTACCACGGCTTTTTTAAGGTTTTACTATCTTACTATCTTTTAAAATTACATTCAAATTTGAAAACGCTTTTAGGATTAAATGAAACTTTTCGCGGGCCATTTTCATTACTTGAAACATTTAAATATTGTTTGCAAAGGAATTAGAAGGGAGAGTGGTTCCTTATCCTGGATTAAGTATTTCACTAAGAGAAATAAGCGACGAACATTTTCCCTTATCTCTTTGTTAGAGATGCGTTCATTAATAACTTGAAGCTGGAGGCAGTGTTGTCTTTAAGTCCGCATTTTGATAAAAAATTAGAATATATTTGGGGCTGATGGTAAAACGATTCAGAGGAATATCGATAGTCCATTGAAATATATGGTTTATATAATTTCTTTTGTACGAGTACGGTGTTTGTGAATTCCTTCCATCTATCAGGGATGTGTCCCACGACAAAGGAAGCCTGACATATTACAGTGCGCCCCACTGTCCGCCCATTTTAAATTTTGGATAGTAGCGTCGAATGTCGGAAATGATGTTAAACTATTAAGTTTTAATTTTAAATATATAATTAACGCACTATTTCACGACCCCTCATAAGCACCTAGACCAATTCGATGGCTCCATCATCTTCCCAGACAGAGATATACCGTTATTTGGCGCTACCTACAAAAGGGCCCCACTTTCAAGCTAGTGTGTAGGCATACTCTCTTAACTGCTTATTAGACTAATAGTCCTCAAACTTCAGCGTTGTTAAAATGACGTAAGTCTGGCGGCTCTGGTATCTTGGGCTATAACTGATTAGAGAAAAAAACTTATATAGTATGGTTTTTTAAATGATATTGTTATTAGGAAACAAAAGAAGTTACTATATACATATTATTATTAGAAAACAAAAGTAGTACTAATGTTGTAGTTCAAGCGGGCGAAGCCGTAAGTGGTTCGGTTGTAGTACAATATACTCGGTTATTTAGAAAATATGCTCTTCATATTGCTCGACCGCTTTTGGCATGGCGAGCTAAGTGAGCCAAGCTGTCGCCTCTCTGCTCTGGGCTTCAAGTCTTAATAACTATTATTGAAATAATTAAAACTGGCTCTAAGCCCACTAACTCAATAAAATAACGTTTATTAGTGTTCAATTTTATATAATGGTTGTAAGATTGATTTTCAATCTCGTAAATATGTATGCTTAAGATTTTTCTGGTCTAACTCGTATGGTGAAAAAGAATGAAGACATGAAAAAAGCTGTTCTATACTAAAATATTGCAACATAAGACGAACACTAATTTTGATATTATCATTGATATATAAATAAGTAAAAATATAGATTACTTGTGATAGAGTGACCGAAATTGTTATTATGTTTATGACATATCTAATGTACGTATCGCTTCAAAATTAATTACAATTATTTAAAATGTATTACGTATATAAATAAGCCAATAGGAATAACTAATTAACATATATTTTCATATTCATAATTCAAATACACTTTGTCGTGTTATTTAAAAATGTTTCTTGGCATTGGCCCAAAAGTATAAAACGTAGCGCTTTGAATAGCAGCAATCATTTGTGATAGATCCTTTTCTTTATGTCGTCAGCAATTTTCAAATGCGGTCCGCAGTGGAAATATCGCCTTGCAGAATGTATGCAAATATTGTTTGAAATGTGAAAAGTTTCCAAGATCGCCGATCCTCCACTCGCAAAGCCAAATAGTTTCGATAAGGTAAATCCTGAGATGTTCTACTTAGAGTCAATATCGGATAAAGGGCTTTGATCAGTTGGTAGAAAAAAGTAAGGCCATTTTTTAAATATTTTTTATTATATTGTTTATATCTATGATAAGTGATTATATGTATTGTGTATAATTTTCATGACGGGATTTCACCTGCTTAAATCCCAAACAAGACTAAAAAGCTCATTTATAATAAAAATAGAATTTATTTAATCAAAGCCGTCGTGATCTGTTGGGAAAGAATTAATAACATAATATTTTTGTAGAGCACTTGTAACGGTTTTTTACCACATCAAAATACTTATATGATGACCCGACTATGAATGCTCACAAAGACGTCGAAACATAAACAAGATAATTTACAGCATGAGGCGTTTCACAAAGATCTGTATGTGATAAGCAAAAGATCGAGAAAATCCGTATTAGAGAAAGAAAATTGACACCACTGTTACTAGGACTGAGCCTAGTAACAATGTCGTCAAATTCCTGCTTTAAGTAAATAAAATACGTAGTAAAATAGTTTTCAAAACTTATAGAATGAGTGCTATGGTTAAACTTGGTAGTATTATGTCGAAGAATGTAAGAACATAAGTGAAAACTTCTAGAATAGACAACGGTCGTTTGACCTTTTCACATCTGAAGTCGCGGCGTATCACTATAAAAAATTAAGATAGAAATTAAAAATATATTATTTTGAAGGGATGGCTATGATGCCATGGGGATGGAGTCAAGGGTCACTAAATACGTCATGCAACGTGGTCTTTGACGATTGCTACCGTGGACAGATCCTCAATATCTACTGACCCGATAAGATCTACAGCGAAAAATGATGATTAAGCATTCCCTAAGAAGAATCCTCGGTCACATTCCAATGGAAAAAAATATTTGAATTTCATCAAAAAAATATATATTATTGAGTACATATCATTAAGAGATTGTTAAATGAATCCTTTTTATATTTAAACAGAAGATCAAGCAACTGCTTTGACAAAATTGGTTTATAATATTCTAGCACAAAGGTGCTGCCTAGGCAAAAAATCAATTTTAAATATTTTCCCCAATAACATTAAATCTGCAGAGAAAGCTGCTCCTGTTATTTAATATATCGAGAGCAAAATGAGAGCAATACTTTATAAACTGACTGATTTATAAATTAAGCAGTGGTCAACAAAGAGAGTGAACTCAGTAAGGATAATCATGTTTGTAGAGCCGTATGATAAGCCAATATTTATTTCTCATTATGCTTGTTACGCGTCGATTGTGGGCAGTGGTAGATACATTAAAAATATATTAACTAAAGTTTATTCACGCTAGTAGGTATTTCTTTTGGAAATTTCCTTAAAATGTATAATAATGATTAATGTAGCTCCGCAGCAACATATGCGTGCGATTACAAATGTGATAAGTTGTAGTTGCGATTCCTATTTAAAGAAACGACATATTTAATATTTTGATTTTCTTCGTTCCGGTAACGGGGCAAACGTATGTCGTTAAATTCCACCACTCAATATGGTGAAAAGTGGGGAACGGAAGTGTCTTAATGAGTACAGAGTATCTTAAAATTCGGTTCCCTTTGCTTACACTGCTATATTAGGGATACAACATGAATCTAAAAAAACTTGTAGCGAATTAGATGTAGACGAATATTTAAAGAAATCATTATTGTTGGTAAGGGTAAGGTGGGTCTGGGTCAATGTTCTTAAAATAAGCTTAGAGCTAAAGATACATAAAAATATAAAATATTTATATCTTCAAATGGGCATCTAACACACAAGCTGTCGCGCTTAGCGTTGTCGCTGTGCTTTGCTGCACCAGAAGGCATCAAATAAATAAATAAACAAAAAATAAAAAAATGGCGGGCTAATAGTAATTAATGTGGTATTTAATTCATAGCACCCTAAAGGAAAACTCCAAATAAATTGTTTGAAAAATTGTTGTTGTGCCGCTAATTCAAAAAGTTTGCAATTTCAATTTTACAGTACAGTACAGTGCAGTTCCATTCTTTATGCAACTGCAATCCCGGGCGTTTCATTATCACGGCGAGATACTCGCTATGCCATTTAACTGAAAAAAAAGAAACTCATAAATACACTTGTTTCAGCTAGAACGAAATTCATAAATCAGAACCGAGATTGTAATATGAGATTCTTTCAATTTCTCTGCATACGAATAATGTAGTTTTATTTTAAAATGTAGAGTGCTATTGCTTTAGTATAATGATTGTTCAGAATATTGTTATTTTTTTTAAATATTATTTCATCAGATTCCTAGTGACCTTCGTAGCACAGTGGGACAGCGTCTTATTTTAAGTGTGGTGTCTCTGGGTTTGATAGAATTGCCACCCCGCTCCTACGTTATATTTTTCATTCTGGAAATATATAGCGTGGTAGCGCACCGTTGGGTCCCCACACTCAACACATAGTGTTACGCATTCAGACGTAAAGTTAAGGACGAAGTGACACTAAATTAATTGTACTGTACACTATCCCTCTAGGCGGGCTAAAATGAATTCTTTTTTTAAAACTAAAATAACTAAACATGTCTAAATATTAAATTTTGTATAAACATGAAGTTTAAATTAAATGTCTGACTACATGTCATCGTTGTTTGTCTAATCTTACATAAAGAAACGAATTTGAAAAGCTCTTCTACTTACCATAGAGTTTCTCATACCTATTGGCAATTTGTTCTCTATCTGATTAGAATACGTATTCATCAATATAAAATAGTACATGCTTTATTCACAACTATGTTATGGTTAATATCTTGTCATAAATTTTTTGCAAAATTTCATTATGGA
The DNA here is from genome assembly GCA_018247715.1 of Heliconius burneyi. Taxonomy (NCBI): domain Eukaryota; kingdom Metazoa; phylum Arthropoda; class Insecta; order Lepidoptera; family Nymphalidae; genus Heliconius; species Heliconius burneyi. The sequence continues at coordinate 23,568 of DWGR01000086.1, forward strand.
TCCCTGTATATTTCAGTCACCCTATATTTATTTTCACGTTATACATTAATCATTTATATTCTATGTAAATCTAAAATGAAGAAAAATTAAATATTTTGTTAGCTATCAGCGACTATCTACTTGGACTACAACTTTGAACACTTATAAGCAGTTTTTTTTTAATATTTATAACTTTTTCAATTTGACTTATATTAATTCATTATTCTTTGAAGTAAAATCTTTGCATAAAGTAGAACAGAAACAAATTTAGTGTTCTCGATAGTACTGGATTGTTTTGAAAATTTTCTACACGCGTTCGTAGTTGAAAACAAAAAAGCTGTCTCAGTCAGTTCTTTCTTCTTTCAGTAAGTGAACTAAGCTTCTCAAAGGTGAACATAGGAAGTGCACTAAAACTTTTCGAACCGTCGACTTCTACATTGCCAAATTCAACTAAAAAATAAAAGAAGTGCCAGCTGTCGTTGAACAGTAAATCGAATGTTCTAGAATTATTTTTACTGTATATTGATAAATGTTTAATAATATTGATAATTTGTCGCATCCTAGCTTTGAATGTAATTTTAATTAGTATTTACTCTCTATTCATGCCATGACCAAAGAGTTGATAGAACAAGGATAAGCATACATAAATATTTCTTTTTACTTTTTAACGATTATCATAACGCACAAATTGCTAAATTTCACTAACCTCTAAAATTGGACTAAAATCTAACGTAACTCTAAACAACAGACTTATAACGGAGGCAAATATGGGATTATATCTACTTGACCCATAAAATTTCATTTTTGACTATTGTCAACGAGTTAGTGAATCGTGCTGTCAACATCAAACATTTTTTATCTATTTTTAAAACAATTAGCTTAGAATCTAACTTTGAATTTAACTTTCTTTTAAATTCTTTGGTGAATTTTTACGTTTGACAATGTCGGTTCACTATTTTCGGATTGTTTATGAATTGACGAGTAAGATTATAAAGTAACCGTTTTCATAATCTTACGGTGACATATACACTACTGTGATCATTTATTGTGAACACATGTTTGTCACATCGTATTTCAAAATAAAATAAAATGAGGCGAAGCTGTTGCAAACATTACTATTTTGGAGACTATCTATTTCCACATTGACACAAATATGAATGAACTGTCGCTGAAAGTTCATTATACAAATTAGAATGAATCTACATTTACATTCGTTCAACTTTGCTCCGTACAGCTCGTAGATCATATTCTATAATAGCTATTTTAGCTAAAGTAATAAGGATAATATTTGCGTAAGCTGTACAAGGCAAATGGGGTAACCCGCATAGTGCGGTTAATCACACTGAACGTATTTGCAGGTATTGTTTACGTGGCTCCAAATCACAAGTGCGTTCGTTAAAGGCGCCAACAAACACCGCTTACAGGAACTTTACTAAATATCGCTAAATAATAAATTAAGCGCATGTTCCTGTATGAATATTTTTGCATTTTTTACCTATAATTTAATTTGTATTTACTGAAATAATAAATATTTCACATTTTTATTTTCGCTCTCGAGCCGAGGTAGGACGCGGCGTTGAGTTCTGCCACTCAACACGCAAAGCCTACGAAACTCAGCGGAAAGTGGGGAGCGGAGTGATTTAAAAATAGTCTCTCTCTGCTTTATTATTTGATTTACAACATAAATTAAATTAAAGATTTGCTTATATTTACATAGTGTAAAGTAAATGGAATAAGATATACGGTATGCTTAGTGATTTGTGTAACGAAACTTAGGTTCCGTTCCTCGAACGCGGTTAAAGATATTCTAACACAAACATTTAACTTGAAATCCAATACTACCCGACTTAGTGATGGCATTGAAATGGTCTTTATATTTAACTTTTGCCTGTTTCTAGATTTCTTACTATAAATAATTTTGAACAGGACAGTAATATCACATTTTTTTATTAATCTAATTATTTAAAAATGTCCTTTTAAAATATTTTGTCGTAGGAGATTTTTAATTTTGCAGAATTATATTTTTTGTAGAGTATATAAGTAAGCGTTAAGAAAGGAATTTCGGAAAATCCAGTAAAGAACTAAAATAGGAGTTGAAGATGTGTATATTGTATAGTTTTTTCTTTTTCAATAACAGAACCTTGTTTTTGTAATTATAACTTTTCGTCAACAAAAAAATAAAATATTTATCGATTTTTGAAAATTCTTGTAATATTTACATAATCAAAAACCACACAGGCAAAGGCGCGAGTAGAAAGCTGTTATAAATCTGATATTACAAAATACTGTACAACTTATTAATAGATTATACATATAAATATCTCATCTCTACATGAGTTATATGGTCTGCTAAAATTATAGATTATTTATCTGATATTAAATATATCATCCGAAAGTATACGGCGTTGAGTCATGCCACACGCTATTCGTGTGCGGCAGCGGAAAGTGAGGAGCGGAGCGTCATAACACTAATCTCCCCTTGCTTCACCTGCAACATGCGGGATGCAGCATGATTACAAAAAGCTCTTTTATACAATTCTATTCACGTTCCATACAAATGTCACGTAAATTAAATGAACTGCATAGTAATTCCTCAATCGTTGCGTGTAACACACGTAATTGCGGCAAAATGTAAATTTGTTATCGACCATGGCGACGCAATCAGTGCGTGCGTTCGCGACTAATTCTGCTCACCGATGCCTACTGGCAACAAATTGATTCGTCATATTGCTATTAGCTCACCACTAAATGCTGACATTGACCGATTGTTACTTTTGTGATTATAGGTTAAAGTTATTTACTATACTGTTTTGTGTCTTACGAGTGGGAGAGTCACGTCAACAGCAATGGCAACACGCATGGGCAGACTCGACCGGATCATTACCACCCCCGGCATTTAAGATCGGCGTGAAATATTGGCTTTATGCCACTGCGTTTTGCATTAGGTAAAGCCGGGCTACGGCGCTCAACCACCTCAAAAGCTGGCAACGCACCAGTAGCTCCTCTGGTGTTACGCGGTGTCGTGGGCGGCGGTGATCACTTACCATCAGGTGACCCGTACTCTCGTTTGCCAAGTCATTTTCCGTAAAAAAAGAGACTCGAAAAGCTCACTGTTTTATGTCTCAGAGAAACGAAAAGCTGACACCTGTGCTAACGCGTTTATTTCGGCACTCTTACTCAGTCGGCGTAGTCCCAGGTTCATGGAAGAGCGCTCTTTTCCATCTGATCCCGAAGAAAGGCGATGGTTCCGATCCATCTAACTACAAGTCTATCGCCATCACCTCCCTACTCTCAAAAATCATGGAGAGCATCATTAATAGCCAGCTCTTGGTTTATCTAGAGGATCACCGATTGATTAATGACCGTCAATATGGCTTCCGCCATGGTCGCTCAACCGGTGATCTTCTGTTTTACCTAACCTACCGTTAAGCTGTGGCTATTAAAAGTAATGGAAAGTGCCTGGTAGTTAGTTTGGACATGGCGAAGGCCTTTAATCGAGTATGGCATGATGTGGGGCTATGGGCTTCCCGAGAATTTATCCAAGTGGATCGCCAGCTTTCTCACTGGGTGCAGCATCAGGGTCGCTGTCGACGGTTTTTGCTCCCAACTTATGCCCGTAAACGCTGACATTCCCCAAGGCTGCGTACTGTCCCCTACGCTGTTTCTTCTGCATATCAATGACATGTTAGAGAATTCTAGCATTCATTGCTATGCGGATGATAGCACAGTGGACGCTGTTTACTCCGGCCGCGCAAGTCTTTCTCGCTGAACAATGCCGAAATAAACTCGTGTCTTCTGTTGAGGCATCCCTCGAGAATGTCTCTTCATGGGGTGAAAGGAACTTGGTTCAAATTAACCACTAAAAAAACCCATTTATTTTATCGCAAGTCTTTCAGAACACCCACCCCTCTTACAGCCGTGCCCAGTATCAGCATATTGGGCTGTAATATTATATATATATATAGTACGCGCCACGGGAATGGCCTACCCGCATCAGTGTTTCCAGGTCGATATTTTGATTTAATATGTATATCTTTATATTCCATTTTTCTTATTGATCAAATTATTAACTTTATGTTACATAAATTTACAAATTCCAGTTTTTTATATTCATATTGTTAGCATACTCGTGTAAATGTGGGTCGATTTAAGTGAAAAAGACTATAAAAGCAGAGGAATTGTGACAAACGCGCGCTTATTGGCGATACATATCACTTACTAGGAGTGTTACATATCTCTTATTGCAATTACGTGGAAAATCTATCCGAATATATTAGAAACATATATAGACAATTCGTGTTTTTTTTAAACCGCTAACCACTTCCAATTTCTAACAATATAATATATTTAAGGCTTATTCGTGCTTAAGATAACTTTACCTCTGAGTGTTCTATGATTGATTTACCTATCAGACGGCCGTACACAATGGATTATTCTATATCTCTATTGTTTCTCATGATAGACTGACTATCGCTCAATAGAAGCCTCTAATCTATTCAGGGACATCAGCCCGTAAGCGTACTAATACTGGTTGCTTTGATAGTTCAGGTATATATGATATGCGAGAGTACACTAAAACAGGATATGTGCATATATGCTAAACCGAAGTAAATTATCAAAAACTATCACGGTTCACGAAGGCTACCAAGTACTTAGCGGAGGCCGTGGTAGTACGTGTAGGCCGTTGTAGGTTCGATTCCCACTTGAGGAAACGAATTATTATTTATTAATATTTTCATTTCTTCCCTCTGATACTGAGGCGAAATGCAAGGCGTTGAGTTTCGTCACTCAACACGTAACTCTTCGACAATTTGGCGGAAATTGATTAACAGAGTGTCTCAATACTAGATTCACTCTGCCTACCCTGCTATGTGCGGGATACAGCGTGAAGCTAAAAAAAAATAACTGTATTTATTACGCTCGTACAATAGATATATTCTTAAGAGTGCATAAAAGGTTCAATATACCGGCACTTCCACAGCAATAAATCCTTTCATATATTTCAGTTAAGTTGTAGAAAGATATTGTCACTTTTGTAGTTTATGTCGGCACGGGGACCTTCGGATAAACTTAATAAAAATAAATAAGATTCAGCAAGGTTTGCCAGACATCTTTCCTTCGCAATTTCCGTCCGGAGTAAGATCCAGGGAAACGTGAAATTAAGAATCTTTATCTTTGTTACGACAAGTTGATTTACTAGTTAACTGAATGTTTTTTTTATGTTGTGAATATCAAATTCATGAAAAGATAATAATGGATGTGCCTTACGAGAAACAGCACAGTAGCTTTATATATAAATTACATATATATCGGTCTGTTTCAAAGGTATCATTGTCATAAATAATTAATTATGCATCTGTATAAAAAATAAGTCCCGCTGAAATACTTGCGCCGGTTCTTTTCAGGTCTGAGGCATTAACTTTAGTGAATTAGTAGTAAATTATTTGACGTTTAAAAAATTATGCATGTAACTTCTTATTTTGAATAAAATTATTTGAATATACCATTTTATTTAAGAATGAGGCCAATCGTGTGAGTGTAAACGCGACTGGGTATGAGTTCAATTCCCACTCGAGGAAATAATATATTTAACATTTTATTTGTTCACTCTGATGACGTTGAGTCCCGCCACTCAACACGTATTGCCTCCTGAAATTGGTGGAAAATAGGGAAAGACGTGTCTGTACATTGGGTTACTTTTGTCTACACTGGTGTGTGCAGGATTCAATTCAATAAATATGTATGAATTATTTTTAGTGAAATATTAAATGCTCCTCTGCCTCCTCATGATGCCTCTAGTATTCTTCCAGTATTTAGGTGAGAGGAGTTTCTAAATACTAGGCTCCCTCTCTCTACCCTACTAACATACATATAGGATGCAGTGTGAAGAAGATATTTAAATAATTCAAGTAATATTGACATATTTGAGAAGTGTTTAGGTTAACGCGATATAATAGACATTTGTAACAAATAAAATCTATTTAAAATCTCTTAATATTAGATATTCTAAAAAGAACGTAATTTCCATCCAAGATAAAAAATATAAAAAAATTAAACCAAATCTATCGTTCCATCTCTTCTAATAACATATTAATGATACCTCTTTCTAGCGAAAGTGAAGAAAAATAGCGACATTCAACGCCACTATTCAAAATTTAAAATGGGCGGACAGCGGGGTGCACTGTAATATGTCAGGCTTCCTTTGTCGTGGGATACATCCCTGATAGATAGAAGGAATCCACAAACACCGTTCCCTCACAAAAGAAGTTGTATAAACCATACATTTCAATGGAGTATCGATATTCCTCTTTGAATCGTTTTACCATCAGCCCCAATTATATTCTCATTTTTTATCAAAATGCGGGCTTAAAGACAACACTGCCTCCAGCGTCAAGTTATTAATGAACGCATCTCTAACAAAGAGATAAGGGAAAATGTTCGTCGCTCATTTCTCTTAGTGAAATAATTAATCCAGGATAAGGAACCACTCTCCCTTCTAATTCCTTCGCAAACAATATTTAAATGTTTCAAGTAATGAAAATGTCTCGCGAAAAATTTCATTTAATCCTAAAAGTGTTTTCAAATTTGAATGTGATTTTAAAAGAGAAGTAAAACCTGAAAAATCTCCATTTCACGTTGTAGCTATAAAATTTATAAAAGCCGTGGTAACACAGTGGGACAGATTTTATATGTAATGGTTGTAGGATCAAATTCTATTCGACAAATGTTTATATTTCAAATTATTGTGGTTTCACCGAGACAATGCACATGCTTGAGCTTATCAGTAGCTGTCCTACAGAAAAATCCGAACCAAATTGTCATCACGTTAGGTTCTCTCTGCCTACCTTGCTATATATGGAAAGACACCTTAAGGTAAAAGAAGTAATATTTAACAATAACCATGTAAGTATTTTGTATGCCTTATTTTCATGGGCGTACCTAAAGATATTTTCAAGGGGGTCCCTGGAGTGCCCTGGACTTTAGCTTTGAACATATGTTCGTGTGAAATTTACTATAATCTTTCAGTTTTTTGCTAGCAAATCTTTAGTGGTGGGCTAGGACAAGATTATTCTAGGTTAAAAACGGATCACCCGACCCCACTATTTTTATTTTAAATAAACTTGGGTAAGATTTTTATTTTAGGTTATATTTATTTTAAATATCAAGACAAAAGGCCTTAAGCCATACTTCAGGATCGAAAACTCAAGACCCGTATTCCAGCCTAGAAATCATTATTTAACTAGGAAAGTTATAGCAAGTGTTCTCAAATAATAAGTACTCTTAAACTTTCACAATTCAAAGAGAAAATCTTCAAACTGATCTTTAACGTAGTCGTAATTAATTTAATAAGTTTTAGAAGCATGATTCATATTTTCTTGAGTAAATACCTACGTTTTCATTTTATAATAAAGGGAGATCTGTTTTTCTGAGTAAACGTACAATATCAATAATAAAGTAAATAAAAAAAATATATAAAGTAATAAACACGACAGGTTGTGCGTTCGATTCCTACTCGAGCAAATAAAATATTTAATATGTTCATGTAATAGCTCTAGTAATAAGGCAAAGCGCGGCGTTTAGCTCCGCCACTCAACATGCGATGCCTACATAATTCAGCGGATAGTTAAGATCGGAACTGTTTTAATGAGGACCAAACGTCGCAACTCGTCGGTTTAGATCTCAGGTTCCCTGCCATGTGCGTGCAAAAAATGTTTTAATGCAAGTTTAACAAGTCATTAAATATTAGGAGGAAAAAGCCGCGAGAAAAGCTGCATAAATCTCACCGAAAGTTTCGATACATTTCCGAAAATTCCAGAATTAAAAAAAAAATCCCATAAAAGTCGATTTAGCAAATATCTAAAATGGATTCAGACAAACCGAAAGAGAAGAAACATCTAAGAAATATATTTCAATAAATAAATCAAAACTAAATTTAATGAACTATTAAAGGTGCTTAAGTTTGGGAAAGTAGAATAATCACATTCTCGATATTTAATACCTACTAAATATTAGAAGTCAGTGCCGTAAGTTAAAAGTAACTTAAGGATTAATTAAATACATTAGGTGTGGAAGGAAACACAAGTACGTGGACCAGCATTTAATACTGGTTTAGAACTAATGGTGTTCCGGCAAGGTGCCGCTTCGTGTGTTGTTTAACTTACCAAATGAGTTAAAGACAAACAAAATACTGTAGTTGTATCTTTACTATATGAATAATGCTATACGAGAATATGCTAGACTTATAAATGTGTTTTAACAAATATGTTCTTTTATTCCTATTAATAATTCTTTAATTATTTCTGTTAAACTATGTATTGATTTTTTTTCTTTTTTTTATCAGCTTCACACTATATACCGCACATAGCAGGGTAGACAAAGGAAACCTAGTGTTAAGACACTTCCGTTCCTCACTTTCTGCCGAGTTCTGGAGGCATTGCGTGTTGAATGGCAGAACTCAACGCCACGCTTTTGCCTCAACACCAGAGCGAAGAAATTGGAAATATAAACGTAAATAAATATTTTACTTCTTCGAGTGGGGATCGAACCCACGACCAGTCGATTTTGCAGCGCACGAAGTCACACCCTTATGCCACTGCGCTACGAAGGCCTCGTCTTCATACTAGATCAATATATGAAAAAAAGTATATTCTATTCTATATATATCCAAAATATGTACATTTTTACATTACTTGGGCATACCTACAAAAAATCACTGTTACAAAATATAAAATAAGAGTCTTAAGCAGGCATTGTGTTAAAATCTGGACCCGTCCCTACAAATGAACGTACAAACAAAGATTAAAACCGCTTCGTGACAGGCTGAAATCCTGTCGCATCAGGTGGGATCATATTCGGACCCGAGTTTCAAACGAGAAAATTGTACCTACAATAGAAACGATAAGCGACGTACTGTACCTTTGTATACAGAGAGACTTGAGTGATATTTTCCATTAATCACCCCTTGGAAATATTGCAGAATAATGTTAAGTAGCAACAAATTCGTCATTTAATAATGTCTATTTCTTCGCTCTGGTCTCGAGCATAGCGCGGTGTTGAATTCCGCCACTGAACACGCAACGCCTCCAAAATTCATGCGGAAAGTAGAACGAAGTGTAACGAAACGAAGTGTCTTAACACTAATTTCACCCTACCTACCCTGTTATATACGGGATGCAGCCTGAAGCTGAAAGAAAAATTATAAATTATAAACAAAAATGTGTTATAATTAAAAAAAATCATCAAATGCGATCCAATGAAGCGTTTAAGCTCAACTTTCTCTACCACCACCTGCACTAAATTTCTAAGCTACAATTACGTCCTTCAACGTGGTGACGCTCGAATGAAGATGCAAAGTTTTGACGTCAACATCGCAACTGCAAACCATATTGTGTTAACAACGAAAACAATGTCTCCTTTCTGAGCAAGTTGGTTCAGTACAAGTTTAACAAGTAAAGTATCTTCATCAAATATTAATTGGAGAGGTAGTTCTGCTAGTTCTGCTCTCATTCAAAGACAAATACTTAGGACTTAGTTTGCCAGTGGTGTTAGACTTCAGATGCTAAACTAGACAATAGAATGCATAAGTTCTCAACTTCAACGTTAACTCAAACAGTTTGAGAATCTACGATCGTAAACAAATGTTACAAACCGTTTCGCAGTTACACCTAAGTTTTAGGTTTCATATCAAAAGTCAAATTTTAAATTAACACTGTATTTAAAAAAAAGGCCAATTTACCACTTAATTTTAACCATCTAATAACTTAAAATAAAATAAATTAGCTTCATGCTGTGCGCGCACACAGCAGGCACACTCAGTGCCCCACTTTCTGTCGAATTCTATGAGGTATTGCGTTTTGAGTGGCAGAACTCAACGCCGTGCTTTACCTCGACACCAAAGCGAAGAAATAGAAATATAAACGTAAACGTTTCCGTCTGCGAATCTAACTTGTGACCCGAGAGAGCGTATTTTTTCCCTCATCCCGAGACTGATGAATTTTTGAAACTTTCCAAGGAATCGATACCGCATTTCGGACTTTCATTGAACGTGGGCAGTTCTATGTGTTTATTGTACTGTATTGTTACTTACTTTTACAAATAATAATATGATCATTGGTAAAATAAATGGATATTTGGAAATTAAATCAAGCTCCCTCTGATAATGGCGAACTCCAACATTCGTTCGAGTGGTAACAGACTTTATAGCTCTCAGTACAGACAAAGTAAAAAAATTTTCAATTTAAATTTCAATTTTAATAAATTAAACTAATTTTATTTAACGCGCTTTTTTAAAAAAATTTGCATGATAAAAGTGAAATAAAAGTATTCAGGTTAACGAACTCAACTACTTTGTCATTTAATCTATAAAACAGTTCGTGCTGCACCTCCTGCAAAGTGTACCTAGAACCACAAGCATTACCTTAATGAGATATACACTCACGCCCATATACACAATATCCACATACAGAGTAAAGTAAAACGCTCGTCGCTTTGTTAAAAGAAAAGCGGGGAAAATGAAGAAAAAAATACAATGAAAGTAATTACGAGTTAAAAAACTGGAAGTTGATTCAAACCTCGAACCCGCGGTCTCCTCGGCACAGAACAGTTACACTACATCCGCGATGAAACAGTCGGCATTGTAATAAAAAAAGTTTTCTATATTTTTTTAACTTTTTCCATTAGAGCGCATTCCTTGAAGAGCGGTCGTTCGCGTGAGAATGAGCAATTTCCTCCAGACCGCCACGATTTCGATCTGGCTTCCTGCCTGAGCAACGATTTTAAAATTTATAGAATCGCTTTACATTAAATTAAATATAAGAACAAACATGAGTTCAGTATGCCAGAGAAATACTTAAGAATCACGGTATTCGTGCATTGGCCTCTGGAACTGGAAATGCAATTGTGTGGAATATTATTTTATGTAACACAATATTTACGATTTAAGTTTGTAAGAGCTTTAAGGTGCATTTCATTAAATATGCCAATAATATTCTTAATTTATTTGTACTTCAATATGTTCTATTTACTGCTTCACGAGACTTGGACAAAACATGCCATCATTTACATCATAATAATGAGGAAATAAATATGGCGCCGTCGCGTCGTCATGCAGGGATACAAGCGTGTGACTGTAAAGACGACGGTTGAGGGTTTGACCACTCGAATTGATATATTTTAATTTAAAATAATATAAGAATTGTTTTATTTCTCAGATCATACAAATATTTCTTTGGTGGGACGATCCTAGAAAGTAATTATAATACTTGTGTTGGGATGTCTCGCTCTTAACCTAAGTCCAGTAACAGTCTTGGGGCATTAAACATAATTTATGTTATACAATGTGCTTGGTTTATGTGTTTGGGTGTGTGTACGCGTGTTCGAGAGTGTGTGGGTGTGTGCGTGTAAATGCGTGTATATGTGTTTGCATGTATTATATGATTATGATTTTTTGATATGATTTTTATCATACATAAAAAATGATGACGAAAATCCTATATAGTAATTCTTTTTAAAATCCGTTCGGCTTTGCCATAGTTGAGTTGTTAATACTTTCATTTCCTTGCAATGCCTCGAAAGTCCGGCGGAAAGTAGCGAACGGAGTGTCTCAACACTGGGTTCGGTCTGCCTATAGATTACAGCGAGAAACTGAAAACAAAAGACATATATATAAATACTTATATTTTATCTTTGCTAC
>DWGR01000087.1:0-35215 GCA_018247715.1 Heliconius burneyi
GGTGCACACGCTTTTTATATTAACCGCAAGGGTAACTAGACGAGGTCCAATGATTTCACTCTATTTTGTATTTGGTAATATTGACGACATCGAATGTGGAATAAGCGAATAGACTTATGATTTATATGTTGTTATATTAAAATAATGATAAAGAAATATTATATTGTTCTCTATGGAATGGAATGTGGAAAGCTATAAAGGGACCGCATAAGCATGAAAAAGCTGCACTGATTTCGAATGAATTTACATATATTTATTTTACAATAAATTGTACTAAAAAACGTTTTTGAATGTGCTTTTATGGGACTGCGCTCCTTTTACGAGTAGGATATACGATAAAATATTTCAAACACAAACCTAAAAAAAATCATTAAGATTCCTAAACAGCTTAGAGGTAGGATTATTATTTATATTTCATGATTTTTAGCCAAACTGTGACGCAATTACTAATAAATATTAATAACGTACATTTTGTAATAGTAGGTACTATTACAAAATACTACTAACGTTGCCGTTCTGCCAGTTTTCATTCTGAAAAATCCTACCAGAACGAAAAATTTCGTTTAATTTTACGCTATTTTCAGTAGTAAACTTGAGCGACGTTCAACTTCACCGTGATTGATTGTTGTCGCTTTGATAGCTTAGTATCTGTGTGCATCTATTATTCTTAACAAATGGCGTTTTATTTAACAATTTTAAATTTTATTACTTATTTTGTTTGAAATAAAAACACTTTTTCATTTTTCGTAAAATCTCTTCCGTTTCAGCTCCACGCTGTATCCCGCACATAGCAGGGTAGACAGAGGGAACCTAGTGTTAAGACATTCCGTTCCCCACTTTCTACCGAGTTCTGGAGGCATTGCGTGTTGAGTGGCAGAACTCAATATCGCGCTTTGCCTCGACACCAGAGCAAAGAAATTGAAATATAAACGTAAACAAATATTTTATTTCGTCGAGTGGGGATCGAACCCACAACTAGTCGATTTTGCAGCGCACGAAGTCACACCCTTGTGCCGCTGCGCCACGACGGCCGTAGTTGCATACCAACCACCCCATGAATTATCATCTACCAAAATTATATATATTATGTAAGCATTACTTACCTACCTAATATATATTATAAGTAAAAAAACGAAGCAGTGGAACATATCTCAAAATAATAAAAATCGTCGATCAATCAATTACAGAACGTTTTAAATTTAATAATTATTAATGAAAATCAAATATTAAAATTAAATCGTGACTCATTATTAACTGTTTTAATATACATTCAAACTGACAATTTGAATAAGCAATTATGAGCAGCGAAACCAATAAACCTCGCATGGTTAACGTTGAAGTAATATAAAAGACGTGAGTGATAGCTAAACTGTATCAGTTAAAGTTCTAACGTAGAAACCAAAACATTACTTAAAGTAAAATGTTTGCCAAGGTCAGCCTTTACGCACACGATTAAGAATAACCGACCGTAAAATAGTTTCACTGTATATGTTTATTAATGGGCAGTTATAATTATTTTAACTTTTTTGTTGCATCCCGCACATAGTACGCGCTGGGAACCTGTTAACGTAGTGTTATTCATTTCCCCATTAGGGCACTTCCCTTTCCCATGGAAACGTCAAATTCTTTTGACATTACGTGTGTAGTGGTGGAACTAAACGCCGCGCTTCTCCTGAGTATCAGAGCGATTTCATTTTCCCAAGTGGACTTGAACCCACAAACTTCATGCTTACAGTCGTACACTTGTGCCCGCAGTAGTTTTTCTTCTACTACTTTTAGTAAATATTAGAAATAATAACTTAATTTTATTATTTCTATATTTCATATTTCATATTTTTTATATTTCAGGTTCTCTGTTTCTCCGCCCTCGTTGCATTGGCAACCGCTCAGTACGGGCATGGGCATGGATCGGCTTACTCCTCGCAGCACATCTCTCGTCACGACGGACACCCTGAAGTAGTGCACGCACACGGCGGCCACGGTCACGGTCACGTTGATTATTATGTATGTACTCTTTTTACTTATATTATTAATAAAAGCTTAAACCACTAGGCTTTTCAAGAAATACGTATGGAATTATGAGGTTTTAATTTTTATAATTTCTTCTTTTCAGGCTTATCCTAAATATGAGTTTGATTACAAAGTAGAGGATCACCACACTGGCGACATCAAGTCCCAGCACGAGAGTCGCGACGGTGACGTAGTGAAGGGATACTACGCTCTCCACCAGCCTGATGGCTCTGAGAGATCTGTACACTATCATGGTGACCATCACACCGGGTAAGAATACTCCTTTTTAACACACTCTTTTATCTACAATATAATTATATTAACGGAATTATGACAATTAAACAAAACTGAAATATGACCGTAACCGTAACCCCTGATAGTATAAATATTTTACATAGCACGTGTCACGGTGCTATTCATATATTAATAAAGCTATTTATGTAATTATAAAGTTAAAATAAGTAATTTTAAAATTTGTTTTAAGAAAAATATTAATAACTATATTTTTTCCAGCTTCCACGCTGATGTGAAGTATGACACTCATCACATTGCTCCCAAACATCACTACTAGAATTAAAAGTGCCATATAGGATATTATTGTTTCTTTGTAAATATTGTCTGACTGTAGTTTAAAAATATCCATTTATATGAAGAATATGCAGATTTCGCATTCTACGACCATTTACTATGATATTGTGCTGTATTTTTTTTCGATATAAAATCAGAATAATATACAGTGTTTTTTTATAAGTAACCTTCCTAACTCGGATTCCCCTTAAAGTAACATTTATATTTTCTTTACATTTATTTTGTTAAAGACAGCCCTAGTATAATTATTTATCTTAGACTATCATTAACATAATAAATTATTATTTTTTGTTCACAATAAAAAAAACTCTTACATTTTATTGTTTCATTTATATTATTTTTATCTAACCGCCCTGATAATATAAAAGAGACTAGATTTTTAATGACACATGAGACTATAATGACACTTGCTCAGTTTTAGCATTGTTAGAAAAGACTGTTAGTATACAGATGTAACTAAATAATAAGCCTTTCGTGTCATATTATAATTTGAAAATATTAGTTCAAAATATTTGAAACAACAACACAATAATAATTAGTTTTTAAAAACCTAAATTTTAACAAAAACTTTCAGAAGCTGTATCGAAAAAAATATTGGTGGTTTTTTCCTTTCTATAATGCCAATTTTCTTAAAACCCCATAAAAAAAAACAAATTTCTTAATATATGATAAATCAGTGAAAATCTCTGAACACATGACACCTACGTGGATTGACGGATCCATCACACCACCACTATAGATCCGTCGATCGAGTTCATAAATCACATTTTCTTCCAATGTATTATATAGATAACTTTATTAAAATATTTTCTTTTATTTTACCTAGAGGCATAATTAAAAGGTTTACACCGAACATGACAAATAATATTTAGGCACCAAGCCGTCTCATAATATCGATTTTAGAAACTTTACTTACATTACCTAAGATCAGCTTCACGCTGTATCCCGCACACAAGTAGGCAGAAAAAAGTTGTGTTAAAACACGCCGTTCCCCACTTTCTGCTGAATTCTAGGGGCATTGCGTGTTGAGTGGCATAACGCTTTGGCTGGACACCAGAGCGAGAAAATGGAAATATAAAAGTAAAAACAATATTTCACTTTCTCTAGTAGGAATCGAACCCACAACCGTCGCGTTACAGTCACATTACGTAAGAGTTACCAATATTTTTAAAAATATATATGAAAATAATTTCATAGTTAAGAACTTTGGCTTGAGATCTCAAGCAACTCGTTATTAAGTATATCCAATCTTAACAAAAAAAATATATGCATTTTTTTACTAATTTATAATTTGTTGTTTTGTATATAATTCTGAGACCAGTCGGCGCAGGTGCGCAAAGTATAAATGCGAGTGGTAGTGGGTTGTGTTACTCAACACACAATGCCTCCAAAATTCGGCGGAAAGTGGAGAACGGAGTGTCTTAACACTAGATTCCTTCTGCCTTCACTGCTGTGTGCAGAATACAGTGCGAAGCTGATTTGATTTTTAATTATATATCTATATTTGTACAAGGTACGGCATTGGGTTCCGCCACTAAAGAAGCCTGACTCTAGAATTCGGCGTAATATACGTTTTTTAATATTATTAATCGGAATGTTTTAATACTATTACTTTTTGCTATATTTGTTGTACTTGTACATAGCAACTCTGCTATATGTAAACATAACTAATGTAGAAGAAAAATAATAAAAACGATATGGTACAGCGCATTAACAAAACGCGTTTTAACGAACATATAGGGAACTTGAGATATACGCAGTACGCTCACTTACCTTCTGCAAATCGATACTGCGAATACACTTTTTCCACGTTTCTAGGAAAAGTGAAAAGTGTATATGGAACACAACCATATTACTAACAGTGTGAATTGTCCCAACGGTGTGGATTATCCCTATCCCAAAATATAGGAGGGATACAAAGTGAAAATAAAAATGAAACATTCGAAGTTAATACTAAGGATCGACAATTTTTCATCCATTGGTTATATTATGGAAGAAGCATACCATACCATATAAAGATAAACAAAGGCGTCGTTATGAAAAAAATCTATTAAGTCAATATTTCACTTCCTCGAGTGCGGATCGAACCCACAACCGTCGCGTTACCGTTACATTACCTAAGAGTTACCAATATTGGTTTCAATATAAATGAAAATAATTCCATAGTTAAGAACTTTGGTCTGAGATCTCAAGCAACTGGTCATTAAGAATGCCCAATCCTAGCAAAATATATATTTGCAATATGCGCAAAGTATTAATGTGACTGGTAGTGGGTTGTGTTACTCAACACGCAATGCCTTCAAAATTCGGCGGAAAGTGGGGAACGGAGTGTCTTAACACTAGGTTCCTTCTGCCTACCCTGCTGTGTGCAGGATACAGTGTGAAGCTGATTTGATTTATAATTATATATCTTTATTGGTACAAGGTACAGCAAGGTAAGGTTGTGTTCCGACACTCAAGAAGCCGAAGAGATACAAAGTGAAAGCAAAAGATGAAACATTCGAAGTTACTACTAAGAATCGACAATTTTTCATCAATTGCTTAATTTATGAAAGAATACATGGTATGCACCATACCATATAAACATAAAAATAAAGGCGTCGTTTTGAAATAAATAATATATTAAATTAGCTTCACGCTGTATCCCGCATACAACAGGGTAGGTAGAGTTAAGTAGCAGAATTCAACGCCGCGCTTTGCCAGAGCAGAGAAACACCAGAGCGAAGAAATGGAAATATAAACGTAAATAAATATTTTATTTCCTCGAGTGGGGATCGAACCCACAACCGTTGCGTCACCCTTGTGCCGCTACGCCAAGACGGCCTCAAATAAATTATCTAATGAAATTGAAATAAGCTTGTTTGAGCACATTGTTAAGCTTTAAGATTAACATAATTGAACAATATCACTTGTTCAAATATTTGTAGTGAAACTGAATTACAAAAAAAAATCTTAATAAAATCTTGTTTTTTATAATAAACTAAAACTATTAAAAACCATATTATATTATTAATACTAGGAAGTATGTTAAGAATTTTGCATATACAACAAAAATAAATAAATAGTTATCTATTCATCTATTAGCCAAATAATAAATTCGAATTGAATTTTTTTCGATTTGACTTATGTTAAAAATAAGAAAGATAAAAAGTCTTAAGTGGGTTAAGGTAATTTTGAAGTAAAGTATATAGTAATAAAGAATGTGTTTATTAAACTTATGTAACGAAATTGATTTTTAAATAGAAAAAAAAAACAAATCACAGATAACTTAAGTCAAGTATAAAATAATATTTGATTAGTAGTGATGTTCGGGGGCCACGTGGTGTGTGTCGAACTTAACATCCGCGTGGAAGCTGTAACAATTATAACAAATTTATTAACAATATTATTAAAAGTGCATATTTGGGGTAGTGAAGATTATACCCAAATATGTTCTTATATAATAACAATATAAAAAAATGGATATCAATGTGAATTACTATAAACCTACCCGGTGTGGTGATCTCCATGATAATGTACAGATCTCTCAGAGCCATCGGGCTGGTGAAGAGCGTAGTATCCCTTCACTACGTCACCGTCGCGACTCTCGTGCTGGGACTTGATGTCGCCAGTGTGGTGGTCTTCTACTTTGTAGTCGAATTCATACTTAGGATACGCCTAAAAGCATTATAACAAGTCAAGTTAAAATAATCGAATTCCTAATACATGTTGAATATAACATGATGCAGTTATACTACTTACATAGTAGTCAACATGACCATGGCCGTGGTCATATCCGTGACCGCCATGCACGTGTACTACTTCAGGATGTGCATCGTGACGGGAAATGTGTTGAGAGGAGTAAGCATGTCCATGTCCATGTCCGTACTGGGCAGCCGCGACGGCGACCAGAGCAGCGAAACACAACACCTGCTTATAGATAAAATATTATAGTATTTACATATATCAAAATATTAAATAGTTTTTAAATGAGAAATATAAGATCATCTTCACGCTGTATCCCGCACACAACAGGACAAGGCAGAGGGAACCTAGTGTTATGACACTCCGTTCCCCACTTCCTGCCGAAAGAGAAAGTATAATTGTTTCAAAAATACCTTGAAGAACATTTTTAAAAGCAGTTATAATTGTGATTGTCAAAAACAAACTGATACAGAAGTGCTGGTACACACGCTTTTTATATTAACCGCAAGGGTAACTAGACGAGGTCTACTGATTTCACTCTATTTTTAATTTGGTAATATTGACAAAATTGCATATTATATACTTTATATATTATAAAACGTATGTTTTATATTTGTATGATAATATCCAGATAAAAGAAATAGAATTTTTTGCCCAAGAACGTTAAGTATTTAGATTTCATTTATGTAGAAGATTTATGCTCGGAGTGACCATCTTGTTTTTTTTTCTACTAAATAAATAGATTTCAGTAATTCAATAAATCAATAAATTTTTACCAACAAATTTAGGATAAAAATATTAAGAAACGTATAGTTAAGCGTATAAGAATTTCGAAGTAGCTTCTTAAGTTGTTTAGATGCCTAGAGCAATTGGATAATATCTAAGAGGCGCAGTATCAATCGAATCGTGATACAGGAACTTCTCTGACGTTTTCTGGGATCCTATTGTTAAAGCGTACACATTATCCCATAAAAGAATTACGGATTCGGTGCAATCCAGTAGTATAGTTTAACATAGTATAGTATATTCTAGTATTAAAAATATGAATATCACCAATTTTGGTACAACCGTTAATGTTTTTGTACTGTTTTATAATTGCGTTCTTCAGATTTCTACAGCAACCTTAATAGCATCAGAATGTATTAAATTACACACCTAAGATTTTTAATTACAGTATAAATCAATAAATATTAAATATAATGAAAGATTCTTTGTATATATAATTCTTATCATTTCCTATACATATGAGGCCGTCATGGCGCAGCGGCACAAGGTGTGACTGTAAAGTAAGTGTGGTTGTGGTTTCGAATCCCACTCGAGGAAGTGAAATATTTATTAATGCTTATTTATTAATTCTTCACTTCTTACTTGGATTGGTGATAAATAGAGCCATGTTAATATTTACATAATAACAATAACGTATTTTAATTTTTTCATATATTCATTAAGTCAAATTAAATAAAATTAAAAGATATATAGAAATGTAGCGCGAAATTTTATGTTTCTATATTTTTCTTAAGTAAATGATATTTAAAATTTAACACAAACCACAATAATTCAAAAAAATTCACAGTAAAATAGTAAGATAAAAACATTAAATAGTTTAAAATAGTAATATTTGTGTTAAATAACAATTATTTTTATGTTGTAAGTACTGGTACTTAATCATGCAATTTCTGGAAATTGAATGATGGAATTGCGGCGTTGAGTACCGCCACTCAAGCTCCAGAAATTGGTGGAAAGTGGGGAACAGAAGTGTCTTAATAACAATGGAATGTGTTTAAACTAGATTTTTAGGTTCTGTCTGCTTAACTAGTTATGTGCGGGGTATAGCACACCCTTGTAAAAAAGTACCAGAAACTTCTGACTGAAATAATATAAGTTCAAATTTAAAGAATGATCTGCTAAAAAAAAAGCATCGAAATATATTCATAATGAGCGAAAACGATAGCGTAAATTCTGAAAAGCTACAGTCGAATTCAAAATCTTTTTGAAACTATTTAAAAAATAAATTTATGTGTTAATCTTTAATTGCTATAGTCGTTCTTTTTAATGAATGGGTACGGATAATAAATAGATGAAGATTAAATTATCCATGGTAGGCCTGAAACTACAATGTTTCGAATGCAGGCAAGCAGCCGGCAACGGAGTGCCGTCACACTAAGTTTTCCCTCTCTATCCCGGTACGTGCGGGATAATGAGTTGAAAAAAAGTATAATAATAATTAAAACGATTTTTTTTCTACAATTAAAATGTCGAGCATTTAAAAATAGCTTGAGACATGTTTGCGAAATTTTTAATATACATTCCATTTGATAATATAAACAAGCAATTATAAAGAGTGAAACCAATAAACCTCGCATGGTTACCGTTCAAATAATATAAAAGACGTGAATGGTAGCCACATTGTATCAGTTAACTTTTCATCATAGTCATAAAACATTATTTAAATTGAAAATGTTTGCCAAGGTAAGATTTATAGCTATTAAGCATTTCCAAAGATAAATTATCACCTTATATTAAAGGATATTAGATTTATAAAATAAATAATAAAATAAATCAGCTTCACGCTGTATCCCACACACAGCAAGGTAGGCAGAGGGAACCTAGTGTAAAGACACTCCGTTCCCCACTTTCTGATAAAATCTGGAGGCATTGCGGGTTTAGTGGCGGAACTCAACGCCGCACCTTGCCTTGATACTAGACCGAAGAAATAGAAATATAAATGTAAATAAATATTTTACTTCCTCAAATCCACAACCGTCGCGTTACAGTCATGCGCAAGTGTACCGTTGTGCCGCTGCGCCACGACGGCCTATTAGAGTTATTATTATTTGCATACACATTTTACAAGCCTATTTTTCAATAAATAATAATAAAAAAAAAATTCAGGTACTTTGTTTCTTCGCTCTCGTCGCATGTGCCGCTGCTCAATACGGGCACGGACATGGACATGCTTCCTCCTCTCAACACATCTCTCGTCACGACGGACATCCTGAAGTTGTACACGCACATGGTGGTCACGGATACGACCACGGCCATGGTCACGTTGATTATCATGTAAGCTTCATATAACATTATGTTAAAGTTGGTATGCTTTAGCAGAGATTGTTAAATTTTTAGATGGTATTTTTCATTCATTTTCAGGCTCATCCTAAATATGAATTCGACTACAGAGTAGAGGACCACCACACTGGTGACATCAAGTCCCAGCACGAGAGTCGCGATGGCGACGTAGTGAAGGGATACTACGCTCTCCACCAGCCTGATGGCTCTGAGAGATCTGTACACTATCATGGTGACCATCATACCGGGTTAGTCTACATAAAATTATATTTCCAGCTTAATTAATTTCATCATATACTATGTATATTGCTAAGCTTACGTAAAACTTTTAATAATATCTGTATTACAATTGTTACAGCTTCCACGCAGATGTGAAATTCAACACTCATCACGTGGCCCCAAAACATCATTACTAAATGTATGATTATTTTTAATTTATAAAAAAATAATCGTTATCCTTGTAAATAGTGTCAATAAATATTTTTTTTAAATATTTTCTATTTTTATTTACCCTTATTACCTGATTAAGGTTCAAGTTAGTAATTTTATGTATATTTATTTATTATTGAATAGATATGATATAAAATTGAGAAGATCGATGATTATAAACGTGATGGCGTAAAAACTTGTTTCAGTGTACTTAAATTCAAACACTGGCTAAAAATATGAGATATACACATTTTAAAGACTCCATACAGTCCTGCCAGCCATCACGTGACTGGGCTGGTAAAATATAACATAATGACTTGATTTTTAATAAATATTGCCGCTATTTTTACAAGAGGTAATTTCATCTAAAATGCCGAAATACTAAGAAATATCGAAGTCGATTATCACATGTAAAAATAAAATATAATTTTGATATTTTGGATAGGTGGGTAAATGTTTTGAAGGATAGATTTCTGGTAATTATTTCTAGGTTTTAAAAAGTTGATAATGATGTGCAATGAGTAGGATTAATTTATACTTATAATAAATTAAAAATATTTTATCTGAATATTAAGTATTTTTGATTGAAATGGATAGAGGGACACTTAAAAAGAATAATAGGAAGCAAAAATATGTTTTTTTGAATTTTTTGTCTGTCTGTCTGTATGTATGGTCACACTTATCTTCGAAAGTACTGAACCAATTTATTTTAAACTTTTACCAATTGCTTTATTTTAACTCAACATAACATTTAAAGATTTTTCATCGAATTGGTTCATTAAAAAAAGTTATCGGCATTTGAATAAAGTCAAGGCATGAGTTTCCCTGCTTATATAAAGCTATATACTCGTATCTATACTTATACTTGTAATAAATCTGTATTTGTTTGTGATAAATCTGTATTTTTAACCGACTTTCAAAACAAGGAAAATTAAACATTTCGATTTGGATATTTTTGTAATACGCAGTCATTACAGTTATTTTACAAAGAATATTATAAATCCTTACTCAAATCAATAATTTAACATTTAAGGTTGTTTCTGAACCTGTAAATTAAATTATTCATTATCATCAACACGTATGACTGTCAGGAAATTCTATTTATTGAATGAATAATCTTGTAGTTCAAGCGGGCGAAGCCGCTGGCAGTCTGCTAGTATATACATAAATCACTATCCAAATTCAAATTCAAAATATTTTTTATTCAAATAGACTATGTAAGCACTTTTGAATAGTCGAGTGAACATACAAACAAAAAGCTACAACCGATTCGGAAGGCAGTTCTGCTGAGAAGAGCCGGCAAGAAACTCAACAGTTGCTCTTTTCAAAGTCAATGGTATAATTAATTATTACATTAGCTGGCAGCTATCCTGCATGGCATCCAACAGACATTAATTCCATGCATATTTATCCTCTAAATATTCTTGAACAGTGTAATAAATAGGCTTTACTTGTTAGATTTTTTTTCCAGTTACTTTAAATTTTGGTAGTGGCAAATTTAGAATACACTGTGAAATTTTATTATATACACGTATACCGAGACCCATAAAAGATTTATTAACTTTTTGGAGGCGAAAACTTGGCGTAACAAGCTTATCTTCATTTCTCGTCCCTATCATATGTCTATCACTATTTTTACTGTGACACTGTATATTTTGTCGGACAAACAGAATATTATAATATAGAAATTGTGAACCAATTGTGATAATGCCCGCATCTTTGAAAACATCTCGCAGGGAATCTCGTGCTCTTAGATTATAAATATATCTCACAGCTCTTTTTTGGAGAATAAATATTGAATTTATATCTGAAGCACTGTCCCATAGCAGCATTCCATAAGATAATTTTTTTTTCAGATACGTAAGCAGCCGAGTGTTAAAACACTCCGCTCCCGTTCTCCGTTCAATTCTTGAGGATCGCCTCCATTTGCGTATTACAGGGTGGAACTCAACGTCGCACTTTGCCTCGGAATCGGAGTGAAAAAAAATGAAAATATTAAATTTCTTTCTTTCTTCTTTTATTAATTTTCTCGAATTGGAATTTAACCAAAAACCTGTCGTATTTACAGTTACACGCTCGTGCCCCTGCGCCACGACTGACCTCTAAATTACGCTAATATTTTTTTTAATTCTTGATTTAAGATAATATTTATTATCCTAATGTTGTGTAAATACTCATTCAAGTAAGTCTTTGTAGTGTAGTGTCTATGATACGTTAATTGATATATTTTTTTATATTTTTCCACATGTATAAAGAAAAAATATTGTTTTGAACCCAAGGAGAACGTATGGCTTAGTGGTAATTGTGTTTGGACAGTTTTCAAGAAGCACGGACTCAAATTTGACTACATTCTAATCAAAAATTAACGTAGTACTTGTTTCTCATATAATTAAAAATATGGATTAGAATTAAATTCAAATGTTCAAATCCTTAAAAGCAAAAAAATAAAAGAAATATAATATCTTAAAGACACCAGATTGAAACTGAGACTAGCATTTCCTAAAGGGATTAAGATGTTTTGGGAGAAACAGATAAAAAACGTACTAATTTATTTTATATGCATATTTATTTTAAAATCTAACAATATAATACAGTAAAAGGAGTAGACTTATACATTTTATTACTATTTATAATGGCACATTTAGTAGTGATGTTTCGGAACAATATGATGTGTGTCGTACTTCACATCAGCATGGAAACTGAAAAAAAAAAAGGTTATTTTTCAAGCTTTAAGTTCGTAATAAAGAATATTTAATTCAAATTTATAATAAGGGCATTTTAAAGTTAAGATAACTTTTATGTAACATCTATTCTTACCCGGTGTGATGATCACCATGGTAGTGTACAGATCTCTCAGAGCCATCAGGCTGGTGGAGAGCGTAGTATCCCTTCACTACGTCACCGTCGCGATTCTCGTGCTGGGACTTGATGTCGCCAGTGTGGTGGTCTTCTACTTTGTACGCAAAGTCGTACTTAGGATGGGCCTAAAAAATTATGAATATTAGCGATTAGTTAAGGATTATTACGTTATATGACGAGATCTTGTAGTGGCATGCTCAAGCAATCCTTACTCCAACACTTAGATGAAATGATGTTTAGAGTATTTTAGCAGATCGAATCGGTTAACTAGGTAGGTCCCACGACACTAATTATTTCTAAGCGCATTTGACTTGCGCACTATAGCGACATGCGTAAAATGCATTCTTAAAAAAATATTGAGCGGCGTAACTCAACGCCGCACTGTGTCTTGTTATCAGAGCAAGGAAATGAAAACATTAAATATTTTATTCAGTACTAAGCCAATCAACATCCATGTATTAAATATAAAATATCTAAAATTAATAGATAGGTATTTGCATACGTGATAATCGACGTGACCGTGACCGTGGCCGCCGTGTGCGTGCACTACTTCGGGGTGTCCGTCGTGACGAGAGATGTGCTGCGAGGAGTAAGCCGATCCATGCCCATGCCCGTACTGAGCGGCTGCTAATGCAACGAGGGCGGAGAAACAGAGCACCTTAAAGAAATATTTTGTATGTTAAATTTATAAATATTTTATAGATTTTTTTTCAATATGTTTAACATTATTATAAAAATTTATAACATAATAACACTATTTTATGATGCTGTTGATATTAAAAGCTAAACAAAGAAATAAAACATATTTCTTTTATAAAAAATATGTGCATAATTTGTTTGTTACCTTTGCAAACATTTTATTTATTGCAAGTAATGTTTATGTTTCTATGGTAAAAACTAAACTGATACAGTTTGGCTGCCACTCATGTCTTTTATATTAATGCAACAGCAGGCAACTATGCGAGGCTTATTAGTTTCACTCTCCGTAATTGCTTGTTTGAATTATTATCAGCCGCAATGTATATTAAAAATTTGCAAGCGTGTCTCAATCTGGCTGGCTGACAGGCGTAACGTTTTATTTTTAGTCTTAAGGGAACTTTAAATTTATTCTTGTCATTTGATATTTACGAAGCTATCAGTGTCAAAGTGTCAGCTTCACACTTTATCCCGCGTGGTGAACCTAGTAACACTTCGTTCCCGAGTTTCAGCCGAATTTATCAAGGCTCAAATTTATCAACTCAAAGCTGGGCTTTCTTGGGCTTGCCTTGGTGCCAGAGCGAAGAAATGAAAATATTAATAAATTATAATTAATTCCCCCAAATGGGAATCGAAATCACAGCCGTCGCGTTACAGTCACACACTTGTGCACCTGCGCCTAAACGGAAAATGTTTTATAAATCTTTTTACGAAATATTTAAATGCATTACGACTTTATTTATTTTAATAATTACAAAGCGTTCTTTAAACAAAGATTATTGAGTAAATTAAATTAATAAAATATGAAATTTGTACGTAATTATTTGAAATTTAATTTCATTTTAACTTGTCTTTTTTTATTCAATATGAGATAATAATTTAGGATGGGCTCTAACAATTAATAGAATCGGAGATGTTTTTGTTACTTTGTTTCTTGAGTTTTGATAAAGCCTTTAAAACTGGTAGAATTCACGATGCCAATACAAAAATTAAGGATAGAGATCTTAAATATAATATGTCGTAATGGATAAAGGGGTATTTTGCCAATGTCTTGATTCCGGGGGGAAAATGGGAAAGCGGAATATCGTGGCAATAGGTTTAGGATAAAGTGCCTTCACTTCATCCCCCTTATAAATATATATATATATATATAATCTTATATATCTATATATATATATATTAGATAAAAAATAAAAATACTTTATATTTAACATACCATTCATAAAATAGCCACGCGATGTCGTTATTATTGCCAAATATAAAATAGAGTAAAATTAATGGACCTCGTCTAGTTACCCTTGCGGTTTATATAAAAAGCGTATGTACTACATTTTCTGCATCAGTTTACTTTGAAAAATCAAAACAAGAACTGCTTTTAAAAATGTTCTTCAAGGTATTAAGTACATTTAAGTTTTACAAAAAAAATATAATTTTACTTACAAATATATTAACAATATAAAGAATAAATAATAAATTATTGATATACTATATTATAATATTTTATCAATTTTGTAGGTGTTGTGTTTCGCAGCCCTGGTCACCCTCGCGGCTGCCCAGTACGGTCATGGACATGGGCATGCTTACTCCTCTCAACACATCTCCCGTCACGACGGACATCCTGAAGTTGTCCACGTACATGGCGGTCACGGATACGACCACGGCCATGGTCACGTTGACTACTATGTAAGTCATACATCGTATCATGCCATATTTGACATACATATAAGTATATTAGAAAGCTATTTCATTTAACTTAACTTCTTACATATTTTCAGGCCCACCCTAAGTATGAGTTCGAGTACAAAGTGGAGGACCACCACACTGGTGACATCAAGTCCCAGCACGAGAGTCGCGACGGTGACGTAGTGAAGGGATACTACGCTCTCCACCAGCCTGATGGTTCTGAGAGATCTGTACACTATCATGGTGATCATCACACCGGGTAGGTTTACTTTTATTTGACAAATAAGCCAAATTAGTTCTATTATAATATTTATTTTTTTAATTATGGTATTCCGAACATGCCTTCCTATATACTCGTATAACAATACATTTAATAATATCTATATTATAATTGTTACAGCTTCCACGCAGATGTGAAATTCGACACTCATCACTTGGCCCCCAAACATCATTATTAAAAAACAAATATTTGTTCCATTGACAAGAGATAATTGTTTACTTAGTGATATTGCATTTTCATCATTATTTGTAATTAAGGATATGTTATTCTCTTTTATTCTTCATTAAATTGTTAATTATTTATATATATTTTGTTTCTTTATCAAATCTAAAATCCCATAGTTTCGTAGTAACTTCCTACCACGCGTCGCGCAACTGTAGAATGGCCTACCTGCGGCAGTGTTTCCAGGTCGACAAATGCGACCTCGATACCTTCAAAAAGCGCGTTTATTTTAAAGGCTAGCAATGCACCTATAGTTCCTCTGCTATTACAGCACATGGGGTCGTGGGCGGCGGTGGTCACTTGTCATCAGATGATGCGCTTACCGTGCGCTCGTTTGCCTTGTCTTTTTCCATAAAAAACAATTAAATTTTGTAATTAATATTTTGCTTTTCATGCATTATAATTATCAGAATTCAGCACAAAAGTGGCAAACGGGGTTTCTTAACACTGACTAGTGTGCCTATTCAGCTATATGCGAGATACAGCGTAAAGCTGAAAAATAAATTCAGTGCAGAGGCACAAGCATGCAAATCTGAATGCGACAGGTTGTGGGTTCAATTCCTACTTAGGAGAATATAATATTTAATATTTTCATTTTCTTGCTTCGCCAACGAGCCAAAACGCGGCGCCATTTTAAGTGAGAAATGGAAGCGTTTTAACGGGAACGGTAACAGGTTAGGTGGGTTCCCATGTTCTCACTGCCTATCATGCCGTGTGGGAAATACAGTGTGAAGTTAAGCAAACAGAATGTACTAAGCCAATCTTAGATAATAATGATAAAAAATATTTTTTTATATAGGTCGTACGTTTTGCAAAAGAATTTTAAAAAAACCTTATAAAAAATATAGTGAAACCGCTAGGTTTCAGTGTTTTTTACACTAGAAACTCGCTTTAAGCAAATATATTATAAATAGCATGAACGTATAGAAGATGGTACGATAAATAAATAATTGTGAATTTCAAGCGGGTAAAGCAGCGGGCGGGTTTCTGTACCGTACTCACAAAGGCATAAGATAAAAGGTAAACAAATAAAAAAATGGTAATTTATTAGGTGGGGATTGATGGAGCTTTTAATCTAGCGACACGCTGTATCCCTAGCGGGGTAGTCAGAGGGAATGGAGCTTGGAATCGGAGATTAAAGGAGTATGTTAATTAAGAAAATAAATAATCAATGGATTTATCGACGTGAATAATATTATCGAACAATGTCTGTAGAACTTATTAGTTAATATTAATTGTGATTTAAATTTATCGATTTCATCGATAATGTTTTTTTTTGTATAATTATGTATAATACAAATTTAATTATGTATTAATATTTAAAATATAAACTGTGCAATTTAAATTAAAAAGAAACTCTTAAATTAATTTCTAAAGTTTCTAAGAAATTTCTAAAGTTTAATTTTTTTTTATGGTAAAAAAATGGCAAACGAGCGTACGGGTCACCTGATAGTGATCACTGCCGCCCACGACACCACGTAACACCAGAGGAGCTACTGGTGCGTTGCCAGTTTTTGAGGTGGTTGGGCGCCGGAGCCCGGCATTACCTAATGCGAAACGCAGTGGCATAAAGCCACTTCACGCCGGTTTTAAATGCCGGGGGTGGTAATGATCCGGGCGAGTCTGCCCATGCGTGTCGCCATTGTTGGCGACGTGACTCTCCCATTCGTATTTTAGTCGCCTCTTACGACACCACCAGTACCAGGGTGATCCTATTCTAAGCCGGTAGTAGTTCCTATAAAATATCGAGTTTCTATTGTACTTGATGTAAAAAAACTTAAAAGCTAACTTGTCCTCAAACTTGAGATGCATTTTAATATTATAAAAATTAATTACTATAATAAACTATAGAATAGGTACTACGGACATTTGCACCAGATAATATCAAGTTTTTTTGTTTTGTTTAGTGTAAAGTTATTTTCAGATTATTTTGATTTTGTTATATTGAATTTTTCATATTTTAAAACATGAGTAAAACTGGACTAAACTAATTCTATGTAAGAAATTAGAAAGTTACGTTAAAATTTTAGAAACAGTATTAATTTTTTCTCATGACAAAATGAATAAGGTCCTTACTATAAGATACATGCAAAATAAATCAAAAATCAAATCAGCTTCACACTGTATCCCGCACAAAGCAGGGTAGGCAGAGGGAGCCTAGTGTTAAAACATAAGAAAGAAATCTGGAAGTATTGTTGAGCGGTAGAGTTGAACTACGCGCTTTGCCTCGCTTTCAGAGCGAGCCAAAGAAAATATTAAATATATCATTTCCTCGAGGAAAGTGGAACCCACAAACTACAGAGTTTTCAGTCACACGATTGTGACCCTGCGCCATGACTGGTCTCAATCTTAATATTTGGAGATACAATTTAAATTAAGAGGTGAGGTTTTTTATGAAACAACGTTTATTTTTTATATTTATATTAAATATAAAAACAGACATTATAAAAATTGATGAAAATAGGAAACAGAATCAGAAATTTTCTTATATCATTCATTCACTCCAGGAGTACATGACTACTATAATAAAGAATATTTGGCACACTCAATAGTGATGTTTGGGAGCAATGTGATGAGTATCATACTTCACGTCAGCGTGGAACCTGTAAAGAAACAACATTTAAAAAGATATTAGGACTTTTTTATACGTGATATCTAATTAACGATGATAATTCTAAATTTCTTACCCAGTATGATGATCACCATGATAGTGTACAGATCTGACAGAGCCATCAGGCTGGTGGAGAGCGTAGTATCCCTTCACTACGTCACCGTCGCGACTTTCGTGCTGGGACTTGATGTCCCCCGTGTGGTGATCCTCTACTTTGTATGCAAAGTCATATTTAGGATGAGCCTAAAAGTTTTTGTTAAAATAAAAAAAAAATCACCATTCTTAAACAAGTACAAATATTGCGAAGCATAAAAATACAACTATTGAATAAATTGATGACTTTATTGTCAAGTTATTTAAATATAATAGTGGGTACATACGTGATAATCGACGTGACCGTGACCGTGGCCGCCGTGCGCGTGCACTACCTCGGGGTGTCCGTCGTGACGAGAGATGCGCTGTGAGGAGTAAGCTGATCCGTGCCCATGTCCGTATTGAGCGGCTGCAAGTGCAACGAGGGCAGAGAAACAGAGTGCCTAAAATGTGAAGGTGATGGTGGTAAAGTTAGACTTTTAAAATAGTTTTAAAAATGTGGTAAGAGAGAGTATGAAATATTAACTGTTTGGAAGAAAGTGTTTTTGAACAGTATGATAAAGATTAATTATTAAATTAGTACTTAGACTATTTAGAGTAAAATAATGTTATTCACTATATTTCAAAAAATACCCCTGATTTTACAATTGACCAAGAGTGAATTTTATTTTGCAGTACATCAGCTTCACGCTGTATACCGCACACAGCAGGGTAGGCAGAGGGAGCATCGTGATAAGACACTCTGTTCCCCACTTTCTGCCGAATTCTGGACGCATCGCGTGTTGAGTGGCAGAACTCAACGCCGCGCTTTGCCTCGACACCAGAGCGAAGGAATGGGAATATAAACGTTAGTAAATATTTCACTTCTTCGAGTGAGGATCAAACCTACAACCGTCGCGTGCCACTACGCCACAACGGCTTCTTATTATGATAAAAATTAAATGCATAAAATTCCTTATGCATAAAACTACCTTGGCAAACATTTTGATCGCAAGCTTTGTTTTTGTTTCTATGATTAAAACTAAACTGATACAAAGTGGCAACCACTCACGCCTTTTATATATTACTACAACGTTATCGGTAACCATGCGAGGTTTATTTGTTTCACTCTCCGTAATTGCAAGTTTAATGTCTTTATTAAGGGAATGGCAAATGTTTCTCAATTATTATTTTGAAATAACAAAAATGAAATAAAATAACAGTTTTTACAACAATGAGTTTTGAATGAATTTTAATTTGAATTTCATGACTCATAAATTTTATTGAATACTAAAGATTTTTTCGTGTTTAAAAACAATGTAATAGCGCGCTTTAATTGAGCCCTCATCTCGATACTTATGTTATCTATTAGATATTTTACAAAGAGATTATTTGTCAACGCCTTGTAGATCAAGAGGTAGTGAGGCCAGCACTGCCTGGCCACGTGGGAGATCCGCCATGCGATGGACCGACCAAGTGTGGAGTGCTTTTATCATCCTCTCCAGATGAAATGGCAAATGAATTTCTTCATACACTAAAAAATAAGATGATATGAATAATTATTCAAAATGATTAAATAACCTTCAAAGATACTAAATTTATTATAAAGAATAAAAACACTATGCAAATATAATATTTCGAAATACGAGTATATTGCCTGACGATGTGTGTTCATAGTAAGAATTGTAATTAATATTGTATAATTCGAACGAAATATTGTGAATTTATATGTAATTATATGGAATTCGTATTTATTCACCAAAGTCAAAAGCTTGTTCAATTGTGTAAGTAAGTAAGTAGGCAGTAAGTTTACTAAGTACTTTAACTCATTACGATACACATTATCTAGTAATTTAGTTAAGGTAACCTTGCTGTTATCCGAAAATGGTGCAAAAATTAAAGAGATAGTACATTTCTGATATCACAATGAAAAAATATAAATGAATAAACTCACGCGATGTCTTCAATATTACTAAATATTAAATCGGGCGAAATCAATGGACCTCGGCTAGTTACCCTTGCAGTTAATCTTAATATAAAAAGCGTGTATGCTACGACTTCTATATCAGTTTAGTTTGGAAAACAAAAATAATAACAGCTTTTAATAATGTTCTTTAAGGTATATTTAAATACAGTTACATTTTATATGAATACTATATATATTTTTGATTAGACAATAATATTAAATAAATTATAAAACTATAATATATGATTTTAAATATAGGTGTTGTGTTTCTCTGCCCTCGTCGCCATCGTGGCCGCCCAGTACGGACATGGGCATGCTTACTCCTCCCAACATATCTCCCGTCACGACGGACATCCTGAAGTTGTACACGTACATGGTGGACATGGATATAACCACGGTCATGGTCACGTCGACTACTATGTAAGTCACACATATCATAATTATATATTATGAAAAACGATAATTTAATTTAATATCTCATAAAATATTTAGGCCCATCCTAAGTACGACTTTGCATACAAAGTAGAGGACCACCACACTGGCGACATCAAGTCCCAGCACGAGAGTCGCGACGGTGACGTAGTGAAGGGATACTACGCTCTCCACCAGCCTGATGGCTCTGAGAGATCTGTACACTATCATGGTGATCATCACACCGGGTAGGTTTAAATTAAAGCTGACCTGTCAGCCAATTTTGCTCCACAAATAATTAAATACATTTATAATATTATATATTTGATTAATATGTATATTTTAATTTTTGCAGATTCCACGCGGATGTGAAATTTGACACTCATCACGTGATCCCTAAACATCATTACTAATAATTGAATGATAAAAGTTACTATCTTAGCTGGATCTCTTTTTAACGTGTACATGATTCTTCTTTTGTGTAATAGTCTCTTTTTTACCGTACATTCTCCTTGGAGCGTTTTCCATTCAACGTGACATTGGCGAAATAATTGGTGCTGGACTGGCACGCTCGGAACGCCATAAATAAATAACAATGACGATAAAAGTTACCTGAGATGTTTTCTTTATTGTTAATAATTTAAAAGATATTTTATAACAAAATATAGTTATCTATTTGATATGTTATGTTTTCTTATAGCCCTTTTTAATTTTGAAAGATATTTCTTCCGATATTTGTATCTGCCTTATCCTAAAAAAATATTTAATAAATTATATTTTTAAATTTAATCATTGTGACCGTGTGTTCCTCTTGTCTTAATAACTGTATAAAATAACAAGTCATTCCTATATAAAATTATATTATTTTAAAAAATCGGTTAAGTGCTAGTCAGACAAATTTCAGCTTCGAGTAGAAGCTTCGACGCAATTTCGAGATAAATAGACTTGAAATACTAAGGGTTCCGTTTTTACCTTTTGAGGATCGGGACCCTAAAAGTAAAAGATCTTCTGTTAAAATCACTAGAGCTTTGTGAGTGGCTAACGTATATGTAAGATTCTTACAATGCCACTATAAAGGAAAAAGTTATAGTTAAATAATACTCATTAACATTGTGAATACTTATGATATCCCAGAATGTGTGAAAAGGTATAAGGTAGTCGTTTATATTTTAATGAGGCATTTATACAGTCCTATATATATCTAATATACGAGTATATTAGATTTTGAATGAGAAATTTCGAGCCCGTGTGTCCATAAAGCACAATATGATAATTTTGCTGATATTTTATAACAACAATTGTACTTTTTTAAAAAATTACTAAACGTAAGTTCAAGTCTCATTTGAAAAAAATAAATAAATATTATTTTTATTTCTTCGCTCTAGCGTCGAGTGCGGCGTTGAGTTCTGACACTGAACACGCAATGTCTCCAGAATTAGCAACTTGTAGAGTACTAGAAAAAGATAATTCTTTCCTATAAAACTTTTTTATTGTACTCTGATAGCTTTTTGTTTGTATGGTCACTCGACGATTCAAAAGTGCTTACATAGTATATTTGAATAAAGAATATTTTAAATTTGAATTTGAATTTATTAAAGTAGGTGGGTAGGTACAAAGAATAGATTATTATAAGTACATATTTAGCATTATTTGTTTTTATTTTATGGCTTTTAAGCATGCCAGTGGAGCACAAAGAGACTCAATCAAAGGTATAACTAAAATAATAAAATAGAAGGGCTTATTAGTTATGGCACCACATGTTAAGAAATAATTGAAAGTTTGACACTGAAAGTTTGACATTTGAATTAAATTTTAAGTCGTTTATTGGTTGTCTTTGAGAGCTCGATTTAAATCATATTTCATATAATTCGTATTTCAGGCATTTTGATAACTGTGGGTGTTACTACATTATTAAAGTATAAGGGATGAATTAGCATTGTTACTTTCTTTTTGAATTAATTTCGTGTCAAGCAATGGTTGAAAGAATTGCAGGTTAAAGCCCTCGCATACTGATTGAAATATTTATACATTTATAACGAATAGTAGTTAAGGTATAATGTACCATAAATAACGCTAAATTATTAGACTAAATTCACATTTTTGTGTATCTGGAGCATCGTTGATTCTAAACAGATGAACTGAATTTAATATGGTTTTTGTGTAAAATGTGATTGTCGATTAAAGATGTTTCGCTTATTTAAGAGCTTATTCTGTGGAGCTTTTAATTATTTATCAATTATCAATATGCTTTTACTCGAACTTTTTTCAACTCTGTTGAGCAACAGTAATTTATTTTTATATATAATATTATTTTCACAGTTTATTTTTTATTGGATTTTTTTATTATTCCTTAAGAAGGAGAGGTCCATGCACAATGAACATAGGTAAAAAGAAAATAAATGAATTATTGAAATGTAAGGAAGTAATGTTTATTTTAGTAATATTGTCATTGTAGTTAACAGCACTTAAGATACCAAAAGCATGCACGTAAATATGTACAAGTATCCAATTCAGGAATCTGCAAAACTTTTAACAACTTTGTTACATCAATTCTATACATTTTTTAAATAGAACATAATAAAAAATAAATCAATTATAGCTAGTTTTTCACACTGTAGCCTAATTATAAAGAATTAGTAATGGTGTTTGGGGGCAAGATGGTGGGTGTTGAATTTTACATCAGCGTGGAAACTGTAACAGCAAACATAGATATGTCATTAAAAATCGGTTTAAATTATAAAATGACAAAATACTTCAAAATACTTCTTTCATATTTTTTTAATTTATTTAATATTTTGATACTAATATTATTGTTAATGATAAAAACATATCTAAACATAAAGA
Organism: Heliconius burneyi; assembly: GCA_018247715.1. Taxonomy (NCBI): domain Eukaryota; kingdom Metazoa; phylum Arthropoda; class Insecta; order Lepidoptera; family Nymphalidae; genus Heliconius; species Heliconius burneyi. The sequence goes on from DWGR01000087.1 coordinate 23,422, forward strand.
TAAGATAAGAAGAAACAATATTACTTAATAGGTACATTAAGTTATACAATTTAAAAAAGTATGGACTTACCCTGTGTGATGATCACCGTGATAGTGTACAGATCTCTCAGAGCCATCAGGCTGGTGGAGGGCGTAGTATCCCTTCACTACGTCACCGTCGCGACTCTCGTGCTGGGACTTGATGTCGCCAGTGTGGTGGTCCTCTACTTTGTACGCAAAGTCATAGTTAGGGTGTGCCTGGAAACATAATTAAGTATTTTTTGTTATCTAGAAATCAACTGCATTTTAATTCGCAAGGTATTATGTCATATATTTATTTATAGAATATTTTTATACGACAACTTCCATTAAACTTATATTATAAAAATATACTTTTACTTACGAAATAGTCAACATGGCCATGATCATGTCCATGTCCTCCGTGAACATGAACGACCTGAGGATGTCCATCATGACGAGAGATGTGTTGCGAGGAGTAAGCATGGCCATGTCCATGTCCATATTGAGCAGCCGCGATTGCGACAAATGCGGCAAAACACAATACCTAAATGTATATAGAAATTAATTAAATATATACAACATAAAATATATATAACTTTATTTAGTTTTATAAGTGATACTTATTATTTTATTAATATTTTTTCATAAAAATAATTTATATTTAATTTTTATGTACCTTAGCAAACATTTTGAAAATATAGTTATAATTTTCGTTTCCAAAATTAAACTGATACAGTGTTGCTATTACTCACGTCTTTTATAATAACCGCAGGGGTAACAACAGTCGAGGTCTATTGATTTCACTCTATTTTACATTTGGCAATATTGACGCCATCGCATGTGCTCACAAGTTAATGCTTTGCAATTTATTATAGTGATAAGTTAATTTTGAGGCCATCGTGGCGTAGGGGCACAAGCGTGTGACTATTACGTGATGGTAGTGGATTTGATTCTCACTCTGGAGAAGGAATTAAATCAGCTTCACGCTGTATCCCGTACACAGCAGGGTAAGAAGAGAGAACCTCCCACTTTCTGCCGCGAATGAATGTATTATTATTTTTTAATATGTTCATTTCTTTACTCTAGTACCAAGGAAAAAGCGCGGCATTGAGTTCCGCTACTCAACACGCAATGCAAAACGCAATAGAAATTAAGAAGCTGAGTGTCTTAACACTAGCGTTGCTTCCGTCTGCCTGCCCTGCTATACTCGTATGCGGGATACAGCATAAAGATGAAAAAAAAAAAAGACATTTTCGAGAGTATACGAGTATTTTTTAAGAAATCTATATAATATTTTAACAAAGTGTATTTAATTCTAATGTCATTGAGAAACTGTTATGTAATTATCATATAATTAATGTTTCACTTATGTAAATCTTATAAATAACGAGTCTTGCTTAGATTCTTCCCATTCATTAATAGAAAGAACTGTTTTATTTTTATTATTTCCTGTAAATTAAAAGAAAAAAAATAATGAAAATCATTTATTTATCCTTACAGTGCCTATTAAAATAGTGAAAACCTAGACGGAAATGTAGTATCGTCTTTGCAAGATGAATAAATTGTCAATCAATTAAATATGAAAAATTCGATTTCGAAAAACATTTCATGTTTGTACAATAAACACAGAATTAAAGAATTACTTATATACTATGGTATGACAAAAGATATATATTTTTTATACTCTGCTTAGCATAGTCAACATTAATGTTATGCATGAGTGCTCAGCACGAGATAACTGTAGCAATAACTCTTGAAAATTTCTTTAGCTATCGATAATTATAAGATGTTACGTAGAACCTATATGTATATGATATAATTTTTGTCGAAAATATTTATATTAGTACAGTAGTAGAGGGTATATAAAGATATAAAATTTCAAATGTTTTTTTTATTTGAAAAGTTACTATTTATTGTAAAGTAAAAAATTATGAAGGTCAATTTTAATTTACAAGACGCATCACCACTGGCCGAAATGAAATATGAAGTAAAAAGAAAAATAGTTCAAAACTTATGTTATACTCATGTGTATATTTTATAGTTATGTATTTTTTTAAATAATATAAATTTCAGCTAGGAAAAAGGCAAACCTTTTTTTTTAAGTAAAATTAGATGAACAAGCAAATATATATTTATCGTCTGCCCCGGAGAATAAACTGGGGATGGCAAAATCACATCTTTTCAGGAAAAGAAGTCACCTATTTTTACCGATTACTCATACACTACAATATTTTTTTACGCTACCATTATTCATTTAAGAATTGCATATAAGTTCCACCAAACATTAGTAATTTCATAAATAGAATAATACGGAAAAAAGAAGTATCTAAAGTTAACTTTCCATTTTATTTTCACTTATACCAAGCAGCCCAAGATCCCAGGACCCCAGACATTTTAGCAAAGTTGAAATTTCCAACATATAGTCTAATATGTAGTTAAGTAAGTTAAATAGTCATCAAGACGGTATACGCTTACTTGGAAGTGGAGCCCTTTAAGAGGTAGGGCAAACTAAAGGCACATTTCTGTCAGAGAAGATGATTGAATCATCGGATCCTATCGGATGGTCTTGGAGCTTATAAGGAGTCTTGAAATACTTCAGTATATAATAAATGTAAAATTGAAGATTGCTAGTATAACGAAGTGTGCCCCAATTTTAACCAGCCTTTAAAATTGGGCTTAATTACATTTTCCTAGTAAATCTAGCGGGAGTAACTATATGTTAGACTATTAATCCTCAAAATTTCAGCTTTGCTAAAATATGTCAGGGTCTCAGCTTATTAAAATTTTATTCAATAGGTTATTGAGGTGAATTTTTTGATTACAGTTATTTTACAAAGAATATTATTAATACTTACACAAATCCATAATTTTACATTTAAGGCTGCTTCTGAACGAGTAAATTAAATTTAAAGTAAGTAAGCCGAGTAAATTAAAAAAAAAATTGTCATTGATATCAACACATATGACCGTCACTCACAGTCTGTCAGTCAATTCTGTTCATTAAATGAATAATCATGTATTGGAACGCCATAAATAAAGAACAACAACAATAATCATGTAGTTTAAGCGGGCGAAGCTACTGGCGTGCCGCTGGTTTAGAAATATTTCTATAAGACTGAATTTTATTAAAAACAGTCTTATAGAATAATATTGTGTATATATTAAATAATATAAGTATGTTTTAAAGACAATGATCTACGGTAAGATGATGTTTACATCATCTTACCCTAGAACATTGGCTTAAATCATTAATTTCAGCAATAATGAAAATCATGCATTCAATTCATCTAATAATCATAACTAAAAAGAGCATTAAAAAAATCGTACTTACCCAATACATTATACTATCAGAGTAAATCTTTTTATTTTTAACCGACGTCTGTAAGAAAAGGAGATTATCTATTTTATATTTACCTTCACTGTGTACCTTCGATTGGTTCATTGGAACTCTAATTAAAATTCTTACAGAAACGTACATTAAGCATTACGTGTGAAACGAATGAAACTATTATAGCATATTAGGTACTAATGATGCTATCGGTGAAATCAATAAATATCTAATGTTTACCCTTGTGGATGATATATAAGACGTGAGAATTAATTTTAGCAGTATCAGTTGAGTTTTTAAATTTATTGTTAAAACAATTCAAAGCTTCATCAACACAATGTTGCCTAAGGTAAGTCCTTAAAATTATATTATTGCTTAATTTTAATTATTTTATTAATATAACGAATTCTCACAGAATTTATGATAACCCAGATGAAAAATTAGCTAAAGATAATTTAGTATATTGGCAGATGCACTACAGTACTTTTACACGATATACAGTGCATATAAAAATAATTTATTTAAGAATTTATATATATACAATGGTTATACACTTATTGTTATAGTATTTACTGTACGCGTTAGTTATAGTATGAGGAATGGTTGTGAGTTTGATTCGAACTCGGAGGAATGAGTTATTTTTATTTATGGTTACAGGCATTCTTATAGATCCAAACATCCACGATCCAAATTTTGAGACATTGTGTCTTGAATGGTAATAACTCATCAGGTAACAGATCACCATTCAAGATGAAGTGTCTCAAAATTATTTTATTATTTACTTTGTGAGTAAAAATAATATATAGTTGTAGATTATTTTAAAACATTATGAAATAATACTTCAAATCAGATATATAATGACATAAGATTCTTAATTTCCAGGTGTTGTGTTTCCTCGCATTTATGACAATTGTTGTTTGCCAACATGGACATGATCCTGCCTACTCCTCGCAGTATATTTCTCGTTACGGCGGGCATCCCGAAATCATACATGGGCATGGATACGCAAACAGATATGGCTATGGATATGGTCCTGGATATGGTCCCGGTTACGGTTACGGACATGGGTACGGACACGGATATGGACTCGGATACGGACACGGATACGGATACGGACACGGATACGGACATGGACATGGATACGTTGATTATTATGTTTGTTAAAAAAAATCTTTTTGAAAACTTTTGTGATGCAGTTGGAATTGCATATTATATTAGTTAGTTGTAGATCTGTTCAGGGGTAAAATTATATTCAAAAAGTATTTATAGGTTGAATTATATTTATTGGTAACCATAAATTTACATTAAAAGGTCCATTCCTTTTTTATGTAATTTTTTGAAAGTGCCACATTGTTCGCTCTGTTTCCATCGCTTATTGAAATATGTTTTTTTTAATATAAAAATAGCCTTATAAAAGTAAATAAGTTAAGTAACATTATACAGCTGTAAGTAAACACTGTAATTCCATATTGACAGGCCTATCCTAGGTATAACTTTGGGTACAAAGTAGTGGACCACCACACGGGTGACATCAAAGAACAACAGGAACACCGCCACGGGGACGTAGTTAGGGGATACTACTCACTACATCAGCCCGATGGCGCTCAGAGGACAGTTCGTTATTATGCCGACGACCACGTTGGGTAAGATTTATATTTTTATTTTTGAGCATTCTCGAGCTTTCCTATTAAAGAAAGATAGATAGAAGGAATTTAGAGCTAAACAACAAACGACTTGATCAATCAGGGAAATAAAATAAAATAAAGTATAGATATGGCGATGGAAATTCTAACCACCTCGTATACTCGTACAGTCTAAAAATACATCATTATACTACGAGAGTATAAGAAATATAATATATTTGTTATTATGATATAACTACTGTAACAAAATAATTTGATATTTTACCTATGTGCTTATTCCAGATTCCAAGCTGATGTCAGATACGGCATTCATCACTTGTATCCTAGATATCATCATTGATATGTCTGTGATTTAAGTTATTATTCTACTTAAGTATCACAATTGAAATATCAAATATCTCTTGTAATTTAAATATTCTGCTCTCCGTACTTACAGTTAATATTTTTTAATATTTTTTATTGTATTTAAATAAAATTATACGATTTATTGACTTTGTTTTCTATTTCGCCCTTATTTCTTCTTCTTCATTAGCTATGTTTATACACTATACAAAAATATACTAAAGCTAATATTTAAAAGATTAATGGTAGAAAAATACAATTATTAAAATCGTCAAATTTAATTAACTTTATCAACTAAAATTCATTGTAAATAAATACAAATAAACACATTTAGCCTCAACTGTAAACGCGAGTGGTTTTGTGTTCGATTCCAACTCGAAGAAAAAAAATCTCTGATGACGAAGCAAAGCACAGCTTTGAATTTCTCCACACAACACGCAACGCCTCCAGAATTCTGCTGGCTCTTTCTGCTTACCCTGCTACAAACGGGCTACAGCATGAGACTGCCAAATTAGTTTGATAGTACTTCAACGTTGCACATTGATTTATATTGTTAATACACGTTGAATGGTTTTCAATTACCATAAGAAGCTAATAAATAGACTGAGATCCCAGGGCCCCAAGATCTACGCTATTCCAAGACCACTGGGTTCTCCACTTTTCGCCAAATCGGAGGCATTGCTTGTTGAGTGATGGAACCCAACACCGAGCTTTACCTAGACATTGGAGCGAAGAAATGAAAATATAAATTTAAATAAATATCCCCATTCCTTGAATGGTGATCTAACCCACAATCAGTTGATTTTACAGCACACTTTATGCCCCTGCGCCACGACTGGTGATCGAAATTCCAAGTTCATTGTTCTTATTATTAGCTTTAATAATATTATTAGCTATAAATATCAGCTATAAACAGATTTTAAATAATTATTGTTACGTACAGTGTTAGTTTCCTCACCATGAGATAGCGTTTAGAAACCTTTTGTTGTTGCATATTAGAGTAACCTTCAATGCTGAATGTTATTATACGTGCGGTGTAAGAGTCATTTAACAAAGAAAATAAATTCCATTGCATGAAGAAACCCTAGAACACGGCAACTCTCTACTCAAATCGATATTTGATCTTCTGCATCCACCCTCATCTTGGGTCGAGAATTATTTAACTTTTTCCTCTGCTAAGACTATGTGGGGCGTCGCGTAGTTAGTTCAAAACAACAGGACTAATATACAGAGTATGTGAATGTCCAGCTTAGAAGAAGAAAGTTCTAGAGAGATAAAGCTTGAAATTGAAAATATCACTCTTTAATCAGTCGTTACGTTATATATGGTATACTCCTTATCATAATGATAAGTCTCCAATTTCGGGATCTATAAGGACTATAATATGTAGCTTATTGTATTGTTTTGGTCCAATACTAATATAAGACTATTCGATAGTGGGATTTGAATTCTAATTTCAGCCTAAAGTCAAATAGGTCCAAAGTGAGTTGTAGTGGCTGTACCAATTTTGTTGTGAAAAAAATTTTTGTACTACTCAATTTTTATGCTCTAAAAATATTTAATAACGTTGTGTGGAATATTGTCAGAAGAAATAGTCGGGACCTATAATTTTATAATTATTAGCTGTTGCTACAGTTATCTCGTGCTGAGCACTCATGTAGAATATTTATGTTGAATATGTTAAACAATGTATTTTTTTTCCATTTTTAGGATTTTGAGGTAAAAATAGAACCCTTATAGGATCATTTTGTTGTCCTGCTGTTCATCTGTCAAGACCATCTGAGGGTTGCGTGGAGGGTTCATTACCTATGAAGCTACACGTGGGCATGACCTTCTAAAATATCTGTCAATTTTCATACTAAATCGTAAACCGAATTTGAAGAATCTTATCATTATGATAGAATGAAAGTAAGGTATAGGCATTGTGATATACCCTAACATGACGACTGATTAAAAAGTGAAATTTTCAGCTTTTAAGTTTATCTGTCTAGAACTTCACTTTCACAGACACTGTATTTTAGTCGTTGTGCTTTAAGCGGTGAAAACCAACGCTCCACTATGTTAAGTCTTACCACAGCGAAAACGTCTAAAAAAACGTCTCAGAATGGCAATTAAGCCCAGAAGTACCGCATTTACAGTAATTCGCTGTAGTAATGCGCCATGATGACTTCATGAGAGATATTGATGTGAGTAGAAAATTGCCTGAGATATTGAAAGTAAACTATACTATATTTAATATTGTAGGATTTTTTTCAATTACCTTTTTACGTTGCACGTATCATAACGTTCGGCATTGAAGGTTACTCTAATATGCAACAGCAAAAGGTTTCTAAACATCTTATTGCGAGGAAATATATAAAATGTTATGGTGACAAAATGCATAAAAATGGATAAAGGGGCTACATTTAAACTTATCCAGTAATTGAAAACCATTCAACCTGTATTGACTTAATGTTCAACGTTAAAGTATTAATAAAAATATTCCTAAAAAAAATTCCAGCTTCACGCCGTATCCCACACACGTCGGAGTAAGCATAGCCCGACGTTCAGACACTTCGTATTTAATTTTCCTTGGATTGTTTTCCTCGTGTTCCGAATTCTGGAGTTGAACCTATTTCTGGAGTAGCGGAACTCAGTGCTACGCTCTGGCTTGACACTAAAGCGATGAAATGAAAATATTAAATATTTCAAAAATAATATCTTCAGTTATAAATTTTACTATTTCAATCTTAAACCTTCTAGTACAATATAATGCAATGCCTGACTAATTTAAATGCGGCAAAAGTTTCATAACGTTTGAGGTATGTTCTAACTTAAATTCAAAGATAAAAATCAAAATCAACCATTTAAAATTATTAGGCGAACATTTGAATGAAATATTGAATAATTAAGAGTCTTCATTTGTTTATATGTTTCTATTCACAATGATTTTTCATTTTAACTATTTTTATTGAATGATGTTAATTAATTTTGACGATGTTAAAAAAATATAAACTTACGTCTAAATATTATAATTAATATATTTTTTAATATGAATGAATTGAACAACATTATAATATGCGTAATGGTAGGTAGCTGATGAGGAAGAAGGAATATGGCTGAAATAGAAAACAAAATAAATATATAATATAATTTTATTTCACTACAATCAGACAAAATCAATAAGATGAAATAATATTTACAGTAAGTAAGGTGAACATGATATTTAAATTATGATAAGTATGATTGTTGAATAACACTTAATGCTTTCCAACTGGACTTATGCTAAATCAATGAGGATATCTAGGATACAAGTGATGAGTGCCGTATCTGACATCAGCTTGGAATCTGAAATAAATTATTAGATTAAAATTATTAATAAATTACATTTCTAACTTTATGCTATAAATGTTCACGTTTAAGTATATATGGGATGAGATGGTTTTAACTTCACCATCACTTGAAAATAATTTGGTTTATTTTACTTTTGTTTCTCTGACCGGTCAAGACAAAGTGCGTTTTTACACTAAACTCAAAAGATCCATGAAAATGAAATAATAAATCTTACCCAACGTGGTCGTCGGCATAATAACGAACTGTCCTCTGAGCGCCATCGGGCTGATGTAGTGAGTAGTATCCCCTAACTACGTCCCCGTGGCGGTGTTCCTGTTGTTCTTTGATGTCACCAGTGTGGTGGTCCACTACTTTGTACCCAAAATTATACCTAGGATAGGCCTGTCAATATAGAATTTCAGCGTTTACCGACACATCTAGATGTTATATACAAAATATATAATAAAAGCACCTATTTCTAGAAACAAAGACAACAATGTGGCATTGTACTTGTAAATTCAATTTTCTTTTTTACTTAAAAATATGAAATTAGCTAATTTCATATTTTATTTTGTAAATAATATAATATAACTCCTGAACACATCTACCAATGCTTATATGTATAATCAATTGTTTATTCTCATGACACTGCAAAGGTTTGGAATAAACTTTTTTTTAACAACATACGTAATAATCAACGTGTCCATGTCCGTGTCCGTGTCCATGTCCATAACCGTATCCGGGACCATATCCATAGCCATATTGATTTGCGTATCCATGCACGGGTACGATTGCAGGATGACTGTCATCGCGAGAGATAGCTTGCGAGGAGTAGGCAGGCTCGTGGCTGTAGCCATGTTGGCACACTGCAATTGTCACAAATGCGAGGAAACACAGTACCTGGAAATTAGTAATATCATTTGTCGATATACATGTGATTGAAGTATAATGTCTTCTTTAAAAAACTACAATATTTTTATATATTTTTTATTTCTTTACGCTGTGCATTTCACACAATGCATGGTAGGTAGCACGGACTATACGAATGTCACGATGTCGCGTCTTGAATGGTGATAATTCATTTCTATGGAGTTCCCGGGGATAAACATAATTCATTTCCAGGAATAGAAATTCCTCGAACCACAACCAATGCGCTTTCAGTCAGTACCATATACAATAAGAATAACTCTATAACCGTTGTATAATAAATTATATAATATATAATTCTTAAATAAATTATTTTTATATAAACTTTAAGCATATCGTCTAAAAATAATGTTTTTTTGATTAAAATTTTAAGCCAATTTTTGTCTTCAGAGTTAATAGTTAGTAATATTGATAAAATAGTTAAATTTACACAGTAATATAATCTTAAATACTTACCTTTGCCACCATTTTGTTGATAAAGTTTTTAAATGTTTTAATAATAAACACAGAAACTCAACTGATACTGTTAAAATTAATTCTCACGTCTTATATATCATCCACAAGGGTAAATATTAGATATTTATTGATTTCACCGACAGCATTATTAGTACCTAATATGCTATAATAGTTCCACACGTAATATTTAATGTATGTTCTGTAAGAGTTATAATTAATTAGAGTTCCAATAAGCCAATCGAAGGTACACAGTGAAGGAAAAATATAAGATAAATAATAAAAACGTTTTTGTTTGAGAGTTCAAAATGTTGAGGTAAGTATTTTTTTTACTGCTCTACTATTTATGTATATTGAATTATATTTGTTTAATAGGCGCAAGTGGCTACTTATTCAAATAATTATATTTAAGACGGTGATTTTTTTATACGGAATAAGTGGAGAACGGAGGTAAATAGAGAACGAAGAGTCTTAATACTAGACTGACAGATGCTCTCTATCTACTCTGTTATGTGGGGAACACAGCATGAAGCTATTAAAACAAATATTTTAAAAATAATCGTACAGTGTTGAGCCATTTTGAATTGCTTGGCGCAACCCAGCACTTTATTTACAATAGGTAGGAATAGTTTAGACTGTTGTTTTTATTCAATTAATATATATATATATATATATATATTTTATTATCTTTATACTGAATTTCGAATATAGCAACAGATCTATTATAGCAACAGAGGATAGGGATCGAACCCACAACCATTGCGTTACAGTCACACCCTTGTGCCGCTGCACCACGACGGCCTCACTATACTAATACTTTTCATAATTACAAATAGTATAACAACTTTATATGTAACACAGATTACTTATAGCACTTCAATATTTTAAAGATTAGGATTAATTTTATATTAATATTACCCTTCTTCATACCTATTTTCTATCATATTATTAAATCATTTATGTAATTTCTATCTTAAGGATTCTTTATTCTAGAGATGTAATTCCATTCATATCTTTGTAAGTGAATAAATATTTTACGTAAAAATAAATATATTAAGTAGTTGGGTAGGATAGAAGATGAACTATATAATATACTTAGGCGCTTTTAAATTATTTTTAATGATTGATAAGTAAAAATCTTTAATTTAATATATATAAATAACAAATAACACTCAAAGAATAATATTTTTGAAGTCTATATAAAATTAAGGAATACAGCAATAAGGTGATTGTGCGATATGTGATTATAATTAATGGAAATAGAATTTGAATATTTTAGTATATTTTTTCTTAAAACTTTTATTTACTTTATATTTCTTAAGTAGCAAGTAGGTAAATGATTTATAAAATATTTAATCCCCCATTAACCTTTGTAGTCTTTAGAGTTCCTTACCTCAAAAAGAAAAAATGGAATCTTTATAGGACCACTTTGTGGTACAAGTCTCCGTTTTCTGTATTTTACGGAGTATATGAAATTCGCCGTGCAATCAAAACCTAACATATAGGGTTCTTCACATGAAGAGTGAGAATGAGTTATGATATTTGGCACGAAGTAAGAAGAAGAAGAATATGTCCGAAAAGTGAAAATTAACTGTATAATCTATTATTATTATTTTCTACGAAATTATAGAAAAAAATTTGAGATTATATTTATATTTGCACACTTTTATAATTTGTACTTCCTATTAACCTCCAATCCCGAAATTGGTACGAAACACTCGATAAGCGCGTCCGAATCGTACTTGACCGGTATTTTTTATTATATTTAAAAGGCAGTTTTAATAAAATA
>DWGR01000088.1:0-35140 GCA_018247715.1 Heliconius burneyi
GGTTCTTTTGGTCAAAATTTAGCAATTTCGGAACAAACTTCGCTGACACACGTCTCATGCCCAAAACGTTAGAAAAAATTTCATGGCACGAGCCAAGCGATATACCAACATCCTCAGCAACTTCTCTTCATTCTGTATCCGTCCATCCTGTATCCTGGCTGGTATAGCACGGTAGATAGAGCAGACCATAAAGGCAAGATACACCGATATACGCTTTCCCATCCGAGACATTGCGTAGGTACTTTGCATCACCAGAACAGGGCAAATGAAAACAAGTCCTTCCCACGAACACCAATCGAACCCGAAATTATCGCGCTTATAATGCGACACACTGTTCCACTGTGTCATACGAGCCTGTAGGTATCTGCGACTTCCTTTCGTAGTAGGTATATCAGCTTCACCTTTCAAAGCTCGTATCGGAAGGGACGATTTCAAAGTAGATAACTTTTAAGATATCTAACTAACATGTTTATCTGTACGAGGACTACTTTGTAACAAACTCTACATTTGTTAATTTATATTTAATTGTAGTATCTTAAGTCAGGTTTCCTCATCGTTGAAATTTCTTTCGGAAATGGTAGTTGGGTGTCGCGATTTTTCCAATCGTGAGGAAATGATATATTTAACATTTCCATTCTGATCCTCGCACACTCAGCACGCAATGTGAGAAACACAAATGACTTAATGGGAACGAATTGTTAAGACACAACATTACGTTTCCAAGTTCCCTCAGGACACCCTACGGTGTGTCTATTGTGTGCCTGCTATATGCCCGTTGTGGGGATACAGTATAAATCTAAAAAAAATATACTTTAAATTATTACTTTGGCACAAAATTACACTCGCTTGGTCGGTCTTTTAGCAAGACACTTGAGGTACTTCCATTAATGAAGTACGTCAGTAGCTTTAAATCAAGCGAATGATAACGCAATGTCTTTATAATAGAATATTTGCATATAGCAGGGCATAGCAGCATTGAATGCAAAAGCTGCACTGTTTGAATGCAATTATTTAGATCACCACAAACAAATTAAACGTGAAGTGTATATTTTCTGTTTATTGACGTTGTAACCCACCAATAGCAGGTAAGGTGGGAGACAACTTTTGTTAAGACACTTCGCTCCCAATTGTATTAATGTGAAACCAGCGTTAGTTTTTTCCTCGATGAAAATTTTAGTATATTTTAAGTAAAAAAGTGGGATTTTTTTGCCAAAAGCGGGACATAAAAATAAAATAAAGAGTAAATTTATTATTTTTCTTTTTTAGGGTTCCATACCTTTTAAGGAAAAAGAACTCTTATAAGATCACTTTGTTGTCCGTCTGTCTGTCTTTTTGTCAAGAGTCTTTATCTCAGAAACGCTTGGCGATATAAAGTTGAAATTCAATCTATATACTCAGATCTACGGTCCCTTCGCAAAAAAGCGTCAAAATTAGGGTACTTTCGGTTGACCCAGGGTTATGAAATTTGGCAGATATTACCTACAGACAGTATTAGTTCAGAAAAAAATCTAAAACTATACATTTGTGGTGAGATCCTCAAAAATAATAAATCCTATATAATAAATAATAATATCCTTAAAAGGAAGGAAAATTTGGTATTCAAGTCGCTAGTTCAAGTGTGGTATTAGATGAAAGGGTTCTGGCTAAGCTAAGCTTGAATTTCAAAAAAAAATTGAGATTCCAATTTTTCTACAGATTACTCGGTAGGAGAGCCCGACCCACACTTGACCTGATTTTGAGTCTTAAATAAAGCTCCCAATGGTGATAGATATCAATACAAAATGTTTTCCTAATAGAAAAGTGTCACTATGCTTAAGTGATATTTTGGTAAGGAAACGGCTTGACTTTACCATAAGATTGAGGTGAGGCAGTTCAGATAATTAAATGTAATTTACGAATACACTCATATATATTTCTATGAAATTATTAATAACTAATTAAAATCTTAAAGTAATACATAAAGATTTTTAACATACATACACTGACATATATTTTCTCAAATTCAAATGTGAATTACTTCGTCCTCCACTTTCCACAGAATTCTAGAGGCATTACGTGTTAAGTGGCGCAACTCAACGCCGCGCCTTGCCTTGATACCAGAAAGGAAAATATTAAATATTTAATTTTCACGAGTGGAAATCGAAGTCACAACCTGTCGCGTTTACATTCACACACTGTGTCCCTGCGCCACACCTTGGACAGGTCGATATTCATGTAGACATTATATGAAGTGGTGATCATTTTTTATTTGTGCAACTTAACGAACTAATTTAGTTTCTGATTGATCAAGTAGGTATTTTTATATTAATTGTATACGTATAAGTATACCTGTACCTACTCAAACATGTTGTCGTATTTATTCTATTGACTGCAGAAACAAGTCAACTAAATGAAATAAAGAGGCCAATTAGGGTTTAAATTGTAAGAAATAAAAGTAAGCTATTAATAAATGCGGCGCGTCGTCATCTCGTGTTATTTCAAACTGGGTATGAAAGACTCTAACTCTAAAATCTAAAATTGGCTTTAAAAAGCTAACTATTAGTTTATTGTAAGTCTAAAGTTATATTATAGAATTAATTTGAAATATATTTTAGTATTTTAATATAGAAAAAAATCTTGAAAGCGCGTAGCCGCCTCTTGCATTAGTGACCCACCCATATATCAATTCCATCAATTACTTAGTAAATTACAATATATTGCGTAGTAGTATAGGGGGAGTATAGGGGAAAAGGCCCTTCTGAATGAAGGGGCGCGTCGTGGCGCGTGCCTGACACTGTGAATTAAATGGGATTCATGCAGCCATTTTGAAATTTTTGAAATTTTATATAAGTTTGTACCATTTTTGAACTTTGTTTACTCATAAATTATTTTAAAATGACCTAATCATGTATTTTGTATATAAATAAGCAATAATGAGTTAGCATGTATATACAATATTAACAATTATAATTTAAGTAAAATAAACCTTGAAGTCCTAAAACTACAAACAGGTGACTAAAATGATTCCTACCTAGTGTGGGTTCTATTTTATTTGACTTGCCGCGACAGTTGTGTCGATCAGCGTACTTAATTTGGATTGATGTACACAAAATATCTAGAATTTGAAAAATTGTTTTGATTTTTTTTAAAAACAATATTTTTTAAAGGTAAATTGCATTAAGATAAAAAAATATGGAATTACAAAAGCTATAAAATAAAAAATAATTAAAACAAAAATTATTTTTTTTGCGCAATACAAGCTTTTTTTGTAATTACTTTAAATTTCTGTACCTAATGCTTAATTTAGAATGAATAAGCTTGCGAGAGTTTATCACAGACACATTTCCCACCTATAAAAGATTTGTTACCTTTTTAAACACTAATTTATAGTGAAAATGTAGAAGGGTGGTCACGGACAATAAACTCTTCTATAACTTTAAAATATTCTGTTCACCGGTAATGCAACCCGCGCTAGTTAAGACATAATGAAGTAATTATCGATACATAAATATAATCTGTTAATTAAACGCAGATAGAGTGTACCTACGGGGGACAGTACTACTCTAATCTGTCTGATGACATCATTCCTTTTCTCGTCTTGCCTTGGCTTGTTGGTATCAGTGTCATTTGCATTCCTTCATGGCGCCGGGACGATCTTAATTCTTTTGTAGCGTCACGCTGTATCCCACACACAGCACCGAATTTTCACCGAATTCGGGAAACATTGCGTATTGTGTGTCGAAACTCAACGCCGCGCTTTGCCTGGATGCCTAAGCGATGATGTAAAATAAAATATTTTTTCGAGTAAGAATCAAACGCACAACCTGTCGTCATTTCTACAACAGATACTCGTGACTTACTACTCGTAGAAAAAGAAAACCTCGAGCCACAAAATTTATATTTTCATCATTTTTGCGGTGATCAATTGATATTAGGTTTCTATAACTCAATGTCCGGCTGCACCTGTACATCTGTTAATACCATTTATATTAAGATCGCGTAGAGGTATCCAGACAAATAGTCAGGTCTACGGTCCCTCGGAGCACAGTAAGACATCATGGGTCTAGATTAATGCAATCAAAAGATACGAGCCTTTATGTACATCGTTTTTGCTGCATTTAGTGTGGAATTTGCTCCGTAATCTAAACTTCTAAGGACCCTCCGTCTTCCCGTGGGCTTGCAATTATGAAGTAATGAGAAATAATGATATACAAATAATGGGAAAAGAAAATGATAAAGATAAATATTATTAAGTATATAGAACGTGACATAGAAGAACCGAGAATACAACTTGTGTCTGAGATCCTCCAGGTCAAGCAGGATTGGAGTGGACGGAGTTTAATCCCTTCACACAAGCATTTCGCTCTGTACTAATAGTAGTATTGAGATTCTTGGGGTGGACCTATTGAACGAAGTCCAGTTTAAAGGTCATTTGGAGATCAAAGCCAAGTTGGCATCAAAGAAGCTCAGGGTACTGAACTATGTGCGTTGCTGGTACTTTCACCCTTAAGACCGGCCACGCATCCGCAATCCATTCAGGTTGTTAACGGCCATTTGCAAAGTTTCCGCTTACCCTCATGGTACCAGCTGAGGTGGTTCTTCAGTTCTTTGTGCAATAAAAAAATATTTTTTTTGTTGGTACTGCAAGCTCTCACTTCTTATCAAGTTTTATAATTCTAGGTCTACAGGAAATGTCCTATAGATTTTGATCACTAACCTTTATCAATAACCTACGTCTTCTAATAAATCTACGTTTTTTTATACTCAATCTGATTGTCAACAAATCGGTTATAAGAGGCCAGTTTTGGCACAGGGGCACAAAGTGTGACTGTAAAACCGACTGGTTCGATCCCCATTCGAGGAGATGAAATATTTATTCTTTGCTTTGCTGGTATCGAGAGCTCTGTCACTCAATACATAATGCCTCCAGAATGCGGCAGAAAGTGGGGAACGGAGTGTAACACTAGGTTCCCTCTGCCTACTCTGCTTCTTTTACAATTTTTTTGAATAATAGTTATGTATATGTCAATGTGCCCGGAACCAAAACATAACCAAACTAAATACACCACATTTGACTGTATTTCCTGAAAAAGTTTACGTCGTTGTTCCACCAAATGAGTGATAGTGATAGGTGACATAGTATGTGTTACATATACTCGTATATATTCTATAGCTGAAGTAAATAGCGAATTTAACTGCAATTAAAATACAGCAGGCACCTACATTGGAAGTAGAGGACTATCACAGACTCTCCACTTGCACTTGCTATCCCAGCACAGTACGAGTGTCTACTGGGTGTACACAATGCCTTAAGAAATTAAAGATTTTAACGAATACTAGAATAAATTTGCAAAAAATCTTTGTTATTAAACAAACATTGAAATTCTAAAAACTTGAACCGTGGGAATGTAAATTTGTAACTTACTTAAAACAAAAAGCTTTGAAGTCGGCTTAACCTCTTCATACGCATAAGCGTGCTATTGTTATGTTCAAAGTAACAAACACAATAGAAGTTTAGTTTCCCTCTTCACTATCAGCACTGACTCGGTACTGATAACGATAAGGAGTCCTTAGATGTGAGCGATGTCACTGCCCATTGTACTTTATTTACTTTGTTTTATTTCAATAGGAATCACTAATCGGATTAAATGGAGCTTTTAGTGTTTTGGAAATATTTCAATGAAATTAAACATTTAATATATTTCTTAAAATGTCGAGTGTCATTGCGAGGCGGTGGTTCAACATTGTGTGTTCTGAAGCTTCCAGTGATATATACTTTGTTTTTACACTCTATAGCTAACAAATGTGGAGAGTTTTAATAGGTATATGTTTATTTCCACACATTGATATATTATTTAGCGTCTTTTAGCCTTTCTGATATTTTTGCGACACATGAGGCCACTCTATGTCATAGGACATTTGAAAATTTTTAACTTGCTTTTTCTTTTGCAGATTAGCAGCCGTGACAACCATGCTAAAACAACGCTATTTTCATTATTATTTTGTTGTAAAAGTTTAATCAATTGAGAAAACAAAATACCTACTACAGATGAAACTTAAATACACCCACAAGCCACAAATTAAATGTCCGACCTAGGATCTTCAACGTATACTTGTATGTTATTTATGCCCATAAACATAACATGATGATGAAGTTGAAAGCTATTCTAATTCTTAACATTACTTATATTTGTTTAACTAAAATTAAATTCGTTCCTACCCACTGGATACCTCTCTCGTAATCCGATGCAAGTTATTTAAAAAGCGCTTATAAATTTGCGAACTCAGTACATATTTATTATATACAAACCAATGTAAATCTGTCGTCAGCGTACGAGCTGGAGATCTTTAAAGCTTTTATAAATTGAATATTCCGCGGCGTTGAAAGTGTTCCGGCGGTCGGCGGTCGCTGACCACCTCCACCTGTTCGTACCCATACCTACCTGTGTTGGAGAAGCGTAAGTGCTATAGTATTTAGTTTTTAGTTATAGCTTGTAAATTCCGATCGAATCGATCCCACGACCGTTGCGTATTCATTCTAACGATGATCCGCTGCGCCACCACGACCTCAGTGTTTTTAAGTAAAATGTTTTTTATTTAAACGGTCTTTGAACCTAAAAATCATATAATTTAAATGAAGTATCAAAGTTTCAAAATCAAAATCGGTTCAGTCATTTTAGATATACTCGTATACCTACATTTAAGGTAATTGTCAGGTAAGTATTCGAGCCAAGGTGTTAGGTTGACGCACCTAGCGCTACGCTTTGTTTTATCATGTCCCGAGTGTGATCGTACCTTCGACCCCAGGATTTCTAATTGTAAGACAATGTCATAAATATACACTACACATGTAGTACACATGTAGTAAACAGTCCGTCCCGGCTACTTCAGTGTGGTCAAATGATGAATATACAAGCGTACTAACTACCACTTTTATAACACTCTTAACATATTATTATACTAGCGGCCGGCCAGCGGCTTCGCCCGCTTGAACTATATGACTATTCATTTAATAAACAGAATTGACTGACAGTCATATGTGTTGATGTCAATGATTTATTTAATTTACTCGTTCAGAAACAGCATTAAATGTTTAATTATTAATTTGTGTAAGGATTTATAATATTCTTTGTAAAATAACTGTAATGATTGCATATTACAAAAGTACCGAAATTCAATCGAATAATCCAATATTGAAATCGAATTCAAAAAAATTAAATAAATCAAATATCGAATCGAAAATATTTAATTATGAATCTCCTCTTTGTTTTGAAAGTCGGCTAAAATACAGATTTATTAAAAGTACAAGTATAGATATGGATTGCTTTATATTTGCAGGCAAACTCATGCCTAGAGTTCATTCAAATGCCGATAATTTTTTTTAATAAACCAATTTTTGATAAAACAAACTTTAGATGTTAAGTTGAGTTAAAACAATGTAATTGGTGAAACAGACAGACAGACAAGAAATTAAAAATATATATTTTTGCTTTCTATTACTATTTTCTTTTTAAATGTTCCCTCTATTCATTTCAGTCAAAAATATTAAATGTACAGACAAAATATTTTTACTGTTTTTTATCTATAGGTATATATAGAAATGTATTTTGGTGATATCTAATACATTCATAGTGATTAATTTGATTGACAGGTTCGTAAATGAGACGGAGCTGCGCGTTAAATAAGATTTATAGACGCACGGAAATTAAGTGTTTTTCCACAAATTATAATTTACGTTAAGAAGACTCCTAAAGGATAAGAGGTCTTTAAAATATTTACTATTTATTTAGTTATAAAAAGTAATTAAGTAAGTATATTTATGAATAATTTTACTACGAAGCAACCGCTCATCGCCCACAACCTTCTTTATAAGGAGTTTTTGACTTAAAATGGAAAACGGAAAGGTTTTTCACCACACCACATCACATTGGATATTTAGCACTCTCAGCACTTTTCGATACTCCACTGGTTTCGTCTGTGCGCTGTCAGTCGCCCAATGACGGATGAGTTTATATACAAATTTAACAATTATAGATTGATGATAATTTCTTTGCTTAGCATGGTCATTGACAATGCATCAAAAATCAAAATTTCCCGCGCCTCTTTAGCAAAGTGATATGACAGAGAGACAGGCTCACCAATCGATAAGTAGTTCTTCGTCTCTTCCTAATGGCTGGCCCTGAATCAAGGCGTTGACAGCACAACAAAATCTAGAAAATCTGGTGATTGCTTTAACTAAAACTCTAATAAGCATAATTTCAACAACCAATGAACCTTCCTATATCAACCAACTTTGCCTTCAATTTACTCAATATCCTTAATACACTCAACAATGCCACCACCGTGTTACTCTCCTTGTCCTCTCGGAAACGTGGTCGGTCGCAAGATCCCGTTTGAGTGTGCCGGAGTTCTCCTGTTCAAAATTCAAAATAAAACATTATTTAGGAAAGTTTTGTTGAAAAAGTTCTTTAAATATTGTTTTATTTCCTCTGAGCGAGTGGTGCCCCCACATTACGGAATCTAAGGGATACCAGTACAACACAGTTAGGAGGGAACTCCACTTTCACGCAAAGTCTGGACAGATTTAGATGAAACTTTGCAGTAATATTGTTGATGCAAGAGAATAATACAAAGGCGTTTTATGTAAAGATGTTGTGTAATCGGGCTACATCGGGTAATAGGTATAACAATAAGTTTTAACGGACAAAGCCTAAGGTGCGTCGATAGTAAATAATAAAACAAATATTATAAATGTTATATTATACATATTTCCGAAGCTTAAGCCAAAATGTCAAGGAGGTCAAATATAAAATTAAATTATTCTCAGTTATATATAAACTTTAATCAAAACGCCATTTTGTTTTTTCCTTGTCGTTAATTTAATTTTAAATCCTTTAAAATTAAATTTAAAATATACACGAAGTTTAAAGACACTATTTTTACACCAGCCATATATTTTTGTAAGACAAATCGTTAGAGTCGCTGCGATTCGGTACTTTTAATATGTTTTTTAAGATCCCGAGTCCATTACGAGTCCTTAAATAAATTAATTCTGAGTATAAAACTTATAAAGTAAGAGCTTACAGTGTATGCCGTAAGGCCGGTGCTCCTCAGAGCCGCAAGATTTGTCAATGCTATAAGCTTATGACATGTCTGTTGACGCAAGAGGTCGTAGTTAGTGCAGTGATTACCTACCTGCTGTGTGTGGGTTCGACGTCGGAAGTCATATGTACGTTATTCATTCATATATATCTTCACTATAGCTGAACTGTGCACAGTCATATACTTTCTCTATGATGAGAACTACCATATTTTATAAACTACCGTAATCACCATTTTTTATTTCGAAAAGCGTAAAAGTAACTAAATATTATAAATATTTGTATTTTTTTATAAAGAATATCAAATGGATATTTTCACTTGATTGTAACGCGTTTGTGCTTCTCCGATATCTACGTTTGCTCTAATAATTTTTTGCTTTAAAATGTACTTAAATATATATTATTAGCGAGATATTTTCTGGGAGGAGCCTGGACTTTAGCTTCAAAAATATATCTTAGGTTATATTATATTATGTTTGTATGTTACGTCATTTTCCATACAACCCTCTTTCATATCAATTCAAGTAGATCGTTTATGCTAACATACTTACTCACAGACATATTTTTACAACATTTCAATGTTGTTACTGTTTGTACCTAACAGCGTTGCTAGATTTTTTCTCGGTGAGAAGCGGGATTTTTGAACATTTTAAGAAAAAAAGCGGGATTGTTTCGCCAAAAGCGGGACATAAAAATAAAAAAATAGATTTCATTTATGATTTATCTTTTATTTAGAATTTTAAATAAAGCTAATAGTGATAGGTATAAACATAAAATGTTTTTTTTTAAAAAACAAACGTCATTATACTTAAACAATATTATTTTGGCTTAACATATTAGATATGTAAGGCAGTTAGCAGGCAGCAGGTCTTCAAAATATAGGTACGTAACTTACAAATTTACTTATTTGTATTTCTGTGAAATGAAATAATTTATTAGTAAGTAATTAAATAATAAGAAAGATGTTTCACATTACGTGAAATTATCATTGAAAAGCGGGACAATGTCTGCCCCGATTGGGACGTTCAATTTTTGGGCTAAAAGCGAGACGTCCCACCAAAATCTGGGTATCTGGCAAAGCTGGTACCAAAGTACTAACTAGCGCCATCTAGTATGAGTTAGGTGAAATAACAAGTTGTAGCATGTTTGTACTTACAGGGCCATAACGTCTTTTTAAATGAAACAATTGTTGAAGTAGGAATATTCAGAATTTTAGATTGTTAACGTTTTTAGATTTTATGCGCGATCACGCGGTATTACATACAATTAAAACTCATGATATTTATAGACGAAGGCGACTTTTGACTTATTTATAAAAGAAGTCGTTCGGTTGATTTTAATTAGAATTTTTCTAATACATAATATTTTAAAAAAATAGCTGATTTTACACTGTCAAGTTATATCTACAATTCTTACATAAAAGTTAAATATGTATTTTTTATAATTTTTAAGAGACATGATCATGTTTATGAGACCGACGCTACTCTTTTTAATCGTCTTCTCTTATCGTTTCCTTAATTAAAAATAAATAAATATACCTACGAATAGTAGTTGAGGTCGGGAGGTTATGGCGGTCGACCAGCTGGTTATAAAATGAACTGAGGTTATGTCATCCAGCGATACTTTATAGCTTTCTAGAATATTTACGTTGGGCTAAAAAATGACTAAATGTAAAGTTGCTGATATACCTACATACGGCTTAGCATTGGTTACTTTTATAATTATTGGCTTCAAGGTCACAGCAAATTCTAATCTAAGTTCGAATAAGCATAAGTATTAAAAGTAATTTCATTCGTAAGCGCCAGGACGTCATCAATTAAAACTTAATACCGTGATGTCTTGAATATGAATTTGTTCATTCATTTATTGATGTTGACGACTGAAGAATTGTATCTAGAATTTTTCTATACATTATGAATAATTCTATAAGAGACCTTAGAAGATAAACGTAAAGTAAGCTTGTATTCAGTTATTAATTCGTATTGTAAGTATGAGGGCACCGAGGGGAGACTTTTGTTAAGGTATAAGGTTTTCGAATGCGGAGAATAAATACTCTCTTAATTTACAAAAATATTTTTTATGTCGTGTCGTGTTGGTTGTGGGTTCGATCCCCACTCGAGAAAGTGAAATATTAACGTTTATAGCTATTATATCGTTTATATATATATATATATATATAGATATATATATATATATATATATATATATATATATATATATATATATATATATTGTTAATCAATGTTTATATTTCCATTTCTTCGCTCTCGTGTCGAGGCAAAACACGGCGTTGAGTTCTGCCACTCAACCTTCAGAATTCGGCAGAAAGTGGGGAACGGAGTATCGCACGCTCGAAGCACCATAAAGTAAGAACTGAACTGAACTGCTAAGCAGGTATTGGAACGCCATAGCTAAAGAACAACAACAATTATATACATATAAAACTCTTCCGTTACCTACTGAGTACCTGACTGACCACGCATAGACTAGAGTGTCGGTATACGGGAACGGGAAGATACGGGATTTGTTATTGAACATACTAACAACTAGTGCTTTATGCAACAATAGCAACCCGCCGCCACGCCGTGGCCTATGAGCCCGTGGGACGCGGCCGCGGTCGCATTGCGTAATGCCCACCAGGCGCCTCGTGGCAGCCTCGTAATGGCATGCTTTAATGAATTGAATAGCGTCGATAAGCGGCGGCGCTTTGTGCCTGTTCTATTATTTCATGATAAAAAAGGAATAAAGGCCTAAACGTAGGAATGTTGTACATTTTTGTTTTAGGCGGGCGCCGGCGCCGGCCGCATTAGTGGCGCTCGCTCGACAACGGTTACACATTAGCCCTTCGCGTTCACCTTCCCCACCTGACAAGGACCTACCTAGCTCTACTTGCACTGTCGATATTGGACTCTATTACGAATGAATTACAGTACAAACTATAGTAACAAACGTGTGAACTTAAATCAATACAATATTAATGTCGACCAAAGTTGCTCCGAGTAAAACATTACATCTACATATTGATACAACCCAAAAGCGGATCTATCACGTGTTATTAAGGCTTGTATCAGCTTGCAGATAAGCAGCGCCATACAGCGCTGTCCCGGCGCCGCTCTCACGCCCACTTATCGACGGGACAATTTAGTCGATTCGTGTGTACGTATAATATATCAAGCGCCCGCGCCTCCGCGCTAATGAACTGTCCGCCGGAGCCCGACGGCGCGCCGGGGCCCTCTTCGGGGCCTCACCGGGGCCGCGCCCGACCCTCCGTTATCTGCTGACCACAGATGGCCGGTGACGACACAGCGCCGGAGAATGCTGGGACTTCGTATCCCAAGCTATCTTTATAGCCTACACTAGGGTTCACCCATGTCTTCACTTGTAAAACATACTATTTTAACTAGATCTGCCGCCCTCATATATATTAGCAAAGCTAGAACGTGTTTTATCATCGTAGTGTTCTGCTTAATGGCCGTTTTAGTGACTCTACCATACGACTTGAAACGAAGTGAAGAGATAGTTCATTACGTGATAGTGTTTATAAGAAACTTATTATGATAACTCTATTACGGTAGAGTAGGGAGAGTCACACTACACTGTAATGTTAAGACGGCAGTGCCCCAATACAGATATCCTTTGTACCTGTTTGATATTGTGTAGTCGAATGTAATAACACGCCCAGTTATTATTAAATATATAACAATTTATTTTAATTAAGTAACAAGAAGACAAGAGTTATCTTAATAGTTATATGCGCGGTTCCACTGACATGCTGCTCGAATATCAAATAATTAATTACGAATAATCAATCACAGCTATGAGGGAGGAAGCGAACGTGCGTATAAACTGTATTTGAGTAAAAGCAGTTAAACAATTACATTGTTTCGTAAATACTTAACGTACGTTACGTTTTACGTTTTACGTAATACAAGTGAAATGGCTTTACTAGTAGAATGCATGTAGGGCATACGTTATGTCCGTCTCTTCTTTCTGTTTTTCAATGCACCAATGTCGTATTGTATCTGTCTGCTCGAGCCGTCGAAGCTTCAAACTTGATATAATATTACATTTAATGCGACATTTTTTTGGTCGTCATTAGTTCTCGAGCTCCTTTAGTTTTTTCATATTAAATGCGATAAGGAGGAATCGTTTAACGCTCCCTTATATTGATATCTGTCGTAGATGATAACCTGTCGGCGGCCGACGGGCGGACACGCCGCGGCGCTGCCGGCTAATTACCGATACCTCTACCTCTGCCTCTGACTCTACCTCTACCTCCACAGGTAAGTCTGATAGAGTAGCCATGACGCATGCAGAAATTGTAAGACACTGTATTGAGAGAAATTAATATTCATATAGGAAATTAAACGATTGCGCCGAACTACTCTTCCCAATTGACTGGGTCGGTTGTTAATGGAATTGTGAACGTATATGTCAATGAGTTCCAGGATGGAGCAAATATCCGATAGGTGGGTTCTGTAATAAGCTATCTAAATTATAAGAAATCAGAAATCAAATGTAATAACAATACATTTGAAATATCATATCTATTTATTTTCAGAAACTTCTTAAAAATTTAAATTTGAACTTGTTTTTGTTTTACAATATCTACACGTAATACATAGTGTCTATACACTGTACTACCTAGTTAATAATGTTTGAAATTTGTAAAAACTGTATTAAAAGGTGTTTAGTATTAATTAGTCCATATCATTATCACATTTTTCATTGTTTAGATAGAATACACTAACTGAAAAATGGCTGAATATATTTAACTAAATTTTAGCTAAAACATATATGACATGAAATAAAACATCATGTCGACGTATCCTCATTGTTACTGCCTCCAGCAGGTCAGGCTGAGGAGACCTGGTGTGTTAATAGTATAACTGACATGTCTCTAACACTTGCATTAGGTCTGTATGCTTTTTTTCTAATTGTTGTGCCTAACTTTCTTTTCATATTTATTAATTACATAATTACCTTTATACACAATTAATACGTATCATAAGAAAATATTATCATTGTCTTAGTATTACTTTTAAAAATTATTACTTAGAAGTAGAGGTAGGTAAATTGGTTAAGACAGATTTTAGATAGTTTTATATTACAATATAAGTAAATATTTAATTACACAGTTGTTTAAGGAACACATTTAAATAGTCTATATATCTAAACCTACAATTATTATAAGACACTGTGCTATAATAAAAAAATAACGTTTGTTAATTTCACCGGGAATATACATGTAGAAATTAGGTTCGGATGTAAGGAATCTCGTACTACGATGAAGGCACGGGCTCTGCGATGTTCCAGACCCTGCGCTGGGTCTTGTTACGAACCCACGGGATCCGCTTAGAAGCTGTGTCGCTGTCCTACGACAGATTTAACATTATACTTATGCATTGCTACATTTTTCATCTTTGAAAAGTTTTTAAAAATATACAAAAATATTGAAAATTTAGATATATTTAGACAATACTTAATAACAAGCGGCTCCCGCGCGGTTTAAACGGACAACTCGCAGTTTAAAACTTCACTTTCTTCCAATTGTATACCAATTTCAAAATATCCCGCGTTGAATGAACGTTGCTGAGAGCAGATCAAGTATATTCTTAAATAAAAAAGTGATAAGTAATTGTAACGTATTATGTTCATTATTAACAAATTTATTGAATAACTTTTTATAAATGTGCGGACGAACAAATACGATATTTACTCAAAATATTAATGTCAAGATTAAAGCACTGAGGTAGAGTAGTAGTAATGAACGTCTTATAACGACAAGTTAGAGATGCTAATGGATAGGTAGTACAAAATGTTATATGTTAAATTATAATTCTATATCAGCAAAATACAAATATTTTTAACTTTTCTTTTCTTTATTCTTGAATAAATATAAATTACAGTGATGTAATTATTGTTATTTGAATATTATGTGCAATTATATTTTTGTTAAATCAGAATAAATATATCAGAGAGGGCAGTCCGTACCACTGCGTCTAGGTACCACGAGTGGGGATCGGACCAGTTGTTGAGTTATACTCACACGCTTGTGCCTCCGCGCCACGACGGCCTCGTTATATCTAAATGTGGACAATAACATAATTATAAATTAATTTTCGATGCCAATTCATATACCTAAATGATATTTTTTTTAATTTAACACTAGTTATACTAATCCCCAAGTCCCCTTTGCCTCCCCTGCTGCTGCTACTATTACTGCTATGTACATGTGAGTACAGCGTGTAAATAAATTACAAAAAGTAAATTAATTTTATATTGAGTTTATATAAAACTACATCACTTTTCTTCTCATCGGCCGAACAAATGAAATTCGTGTCGCACTAAGAAAAATAAAATAAGTAAAATCGTACAAAGTTACAGCCTACACTTGTTAAAAATCATATACACGAGGACGTTGAAGTCCCATCTGAAAACCTGATCTCTCTCTTAAGTGGAACTTCAAGTAGCTTTATATAACTACTAGCGACATCTATGTTTTAGCAGTTTGACTAATGTAGATTTGCTTTAGCGTACGTTTATTTATTTAGTCCACAATCTGTGAATAGATTGTATAAAATAATGATAATAATTTATGTTAATTTCTTACGTAACTTATAATTTTATGATATTTCATTTTTATATCAAATACATACTTTATTTATTTACATTTAAATTCTTTCAAACCATTTATAATTATTACAAATATTTTAAATTATAAATAAAAGTGAGCGCCATCTACACATGAATAAAAATACAAAAGTTTTAGGTATCACTTTTTGTTTCTAGATGGCGCTAGCATACAAATTTAACATAGTCCTCTCAAGCAAATTATATTTTTTCTACTAATAGGTAATTAAGAGGAAATAAGTACATTTAAAAGAAAATAAACATAAATTAATACGTATTGTATATATTTGATGCCGCAGTGAGACAATGTGCAAATGAACTACAGTCAACGGGAAAATATCATATTTAATATATTACATACATTACATTATATCTCTGGTAACACAAAATGCGGCGTTAGGTTACGAGCTTCGTACTAAATTTTCAGATACTTTTATTTGATAACTTTAACAAACTAATATTGAAGTTTTTCTATATATTTTTTATAATATATGAAAAACAAAAGAAAATTTGGACAAGGAACGAAAATATATGATCTCTGTATTATATTGAGGTAATATATGTAGTTCACATGTGATAAGCAGGATTTAAAAAAAACTCATTTAAATTATTTTGGCAAATATCAATTTATTTAACATTTCCAAAAGCACACACACACACACATGCTAACTATTCGTGATTCGTCGAGTATAAATTAACAACCTGTAACACGCACACATTTAATCCGCTCACACATACTTATATAAAATAAAATATATTAATAAATTCGTTTTAATTACAAGTTAAGCTGTCTCTATATTCTCTGTGCTAACACTAACATTATGTTACAATTTACAAAGAGTCTTATCTAACGCGATATTATATTTTTATTTACACGAACAGTTTCTCAACACGTCACAGCAAATATACTCTACTCTTGTTATATAAGTACACATATTTCGCTTAATTATTACTACCTACTTATTGTCATTCAACTATTCAAAATCTATAATGTTCGCTAAAGGTATAATGAAATCCTATTCTTGTTATATTCTTTGAATATTTCCTTTTTAACGTTTCCAAATTCTCAGCCATATGTTAGAATGTAGAGTCAAAGATATCTTTGGTAAAGTCATAAAAAAAATAAAAAATCAGGTTCACGTTGTATCTCGCACACAGCAGGGTAGGCAGAGGGAATCTAGTGTTAAGACACTCCGGCCCCTTTATTCTGCCGAATTCTGGATGTATTGTGTGTTGAGTGGCAGAACTCAACGCTGCGCTTTGCCTCGACACTAGAGCGAAGAAATAGAAATATAAACGTAAATAAATATTTCACTTCCTCGAGTTGGGATCGAACCCACTACCGTCGCGGTACAATGAGACCATTGTGCCGCTACGCCACGACGGCCTCTGGTAAAGTCATATTTTCGTTATTTCTAGAATAAAATTTACTTATAAATGTATAATATTTGTCGACTTGAAAGTAATATATTACAATAAGGCTGATAACGCTATCAGCGTCGATCACTAGATAATCCTACCTGGATCGCAATTACAAATGCTATTTTGGTGGCGCTTTGGTGAAAAAGAATCGATAAGCCGATGATGGCCGACTAAATTAACTATATTTATATTTAAAATTATTAAATGTTCTACACATTCGTATATATTTGCAGCAAATTTTAATTACGGAGGTCGATAGTGCTGGGAGGAGGTCGCGCCTGATCGTTCTAGCGCTGGTACCCTGGAACATAAATGCATACTTTACTCTCTATCCTCGAATCATACGAAACAGCTATCGCTACGCGTGTGCGCCTGTAGCTGTGACTGTGAGGCGGAGATAACGTAAGACACGTGCAAATAGACGACGTGCGATTACGACACATTGAGGTAGAGCAAGCAAGCACAAGTCGAAAACAACGTTCTGCGTACTAGAGAGCTAGTGTAGAGTGCTACAATATACAAAATAAACATTGAAAATAGAACAAAGAAACCACTTACTGTTAAGTATTTGGGAATATGTAGACGTTAAGCGTAGGTTAGTGAGCAAGGAGTACAGAGGTGGTATGTAATGGCTGAGGTACTCACGAGAGGTCGTGGTGCCGGGCGGGCAGCAGCAGCAGCGGCGCGCCCCCGCCCTCCACCGCCGCGTACAGCGGAGGCAGTACCTTGTGCGAGTGTGCCTCCACTGCGCACAACACACACAGTTAGACACACATAGCACCACGCAACACATGTCACTAAGCCTGACTAATATACTTTACTCATGGTGGACAAAGCTCTGCATTTTTTAAAGCAATATGTTCAAAATGATATTTTTAATGTTGCATGGTGATATGTATTCAATGGACATTTAGCTCAGATATTGGCACATAAGCGATTATAGTACGTGAAGTTGGTACATACCGGACAGCGCACCACCTCTGGAGACGCCGGTGCCTCCGGCGCCTCCACCCATACTCTTAGGTTTTCGTTTCCGAGTTTGAATTCCATCTTTTTTCATACTTAATGGACGGTTGACCTGTTCAAAAACACATTTGTCATCATTTCTTCCTAAATTTGTTTAATTTCGTAATTAGCAGAAGTCAGAGCATACCAGGCGACCGTTCGCGAGTCACTCCTGCCCCCGACAGACGGGGGAACTCCTCGTAATCTGCCAACACGCGGTCCTATCATCCTTTAAACAAGCGTATCTACTAGCGAGGAGATAATTGATAAAAGATTATTTATCTCATTATGAATATTCGTGGACGCGATGATAATTCTCTATCAGTCGGTAGCCCCGGTCGTTTTATCTCAAGAGATTAGATGAGACCCTGTGTTTTGATTTTTTATACAGGCTCAATATTTGCCGAGGAGTTCCCTGATAACTGCGTTGCAGAGCTGCGATTAGATACCTGCTACGTACCTGCCATGCTCTGGTGGCGTCTAATCAGCGTAACCTCCTGTAATCGATGCACAATCACGCTCGCACTCATTCAGTACACCGATACGGAACTATCTTTTACTATTGGAGCCAAGTACAGTATCTACACTTCCAGTATTACATCATCTACGTTTATTCATTAAGTAAATAGATAAAACCATAAATAAACAATAAGCAGGATATCTCCGCGGCGAGGAGCCGCAACCTGTAGTACTCACGTTGTGCAGCTTGAAATAGAGTCCACAGGCGTTGCAGACGGGCTCGCCGTTGTTGTTGCGCCTCCAGAGAGTGGTGTTCGAGGTGCGGCAGTTCGCGCACGTCACTCCCACGCGGCGGTTACCATTGGTGGGCTGCAGTAGGGAGAGGAGAGGACAGCATTAGTCAACTATACAGGTTCGACGAGGGTATGTACGCATTAAAAGACAATTACGAGAGCCTGTTGCGGTTTCGCCTTCTGCCCCTTGAGCGGCGGTCGGTTGACGCCGTTGATGCGCGTGTAGAGGCCGCACGCGTTGCACAGGTAGTGTCCGGTGCCGTCTCGTCTCCACAGCGGGGTGGTCGCCGCCGCACAGTTCACGCACTCTTTCACTTCGCCCATTCCTGCCATACCTGCAGAAAGTGAGACATACAACAGTTAGGCATACAACAGTGCTTTTACAGTGTTTTATACAATTGGTTAAGTTCGTAAGTAAAAACTGTAAGCTTATTGCTTTAAAGTATTGCTCACAATGTTACTTACTAGGATCAAAACCATCGTCAATATTGCCCAATATATTATGCGTTTGCCAAGACTGCGCAGGCGCCGCGTAGCTCTCTACCAGCAAACCGCCTTCGTAGCCCGACACGGGAACGAACTCCACTCCTCCACCCTGGCCGAGGTAGTGCTCGCCGCCTACCTTGTATTGCACAGTATTGCCATGGGTATACAGCACGTTGACCTATTATATGATTTGCATAAAGTCGACATAAATTTAAAAACTAAATTAGATAAATTTAAATGACATTTATTTTTTACTTTTATCGATGTATATTTATATGAAATATTATAACTTTATTATGTTCTAGTTTTTGTGTTAAAACATTGTTTGTTTCTATGGCTTTAATGTTAGGTACCCTTAAAGGAGTGCATGTGTATAACATTTAAAAATATTTAAGACTTGAAAGATACCATACCTGTTGAGAATTTGGACTAGGTGGAGTTTCATAAACTGCCTGTGATTGCGGAACAACAGAACCGTACACAACGTGACCGGCGCGTGTGTTGATGGAGGAAGAAGAGAGAGTCGGGTCACTACGATATAGGAGTTGACCGGGAGGCGAGTCGTCGCCTCGAGGAGCGGCCGCGCCCGCGCCGTACAGGGTCAGGAGCTCCTTGCCGCCGCCGTACGTGCTGTACCCGGCCGCCGCGTACTGCGGGCTCTGTCCCGCGTACGTGTAGCCGCTCGCGCTGTGGACCGACGTGACTGGCTGCAGGCTGGCATATGTTGTCGGCCGAGGCTCGCCCTCACCCCGCGATTCATATTTCACCTGTACCAATTTTTAATCACATTAATACCTACTATTAATGTTATAGAAATATTTCACTTATATTGAAATATTTTACCTGTTGGTAAGCCACTCCTACTGCTTGTTGATTACTTAGGGACGTTGTTTGTATCATTTCTAATGCAGAAGAGACAGCTACCTGCTCCCCCAGCACCGCGGCGTACTGGCGCCCGTCCTGAGCGCTCGCAGCCTCCGACGCGGCGTACGCTTGTTGTAATTGTTCAGCCTTTTCTTTTTGAAGAAAAGCTTCGTGAGCATGTTCATCGTTTTCGCCATCCTGCGCCACTATCACGTGGTGGGGAGCCCCGTAGCGGAGAGCGAGTCCTCGACCGTAGGCTGGTCTCGGCGGTGGTCCCCGCGCGTACTGAGGCTGCGTTCGCTTATCCTGTTGTGCTAGAGTAGGAGACTGCAACGAGCGATACGTCTCCTGCTTAAATGCTAAATATCGTGCTGTTTCAGCTTCTGCCAAACGCAACCTTTCTTCGTCGTAATGGCTTGCAGGGGCTCGACCTTCTACGTCTTCAAGTTTGGGCGCGTACTGTAACTGATCGTGCTCCAACGGTGGTGGTTCAGGAGGTTCATCTTTGACTCCTTCGTCGTTCAAGTCGCTAGCGTCAGTTATATGTCCTGCGGTGGTGATGGTCCTGAGAGCTCGACGCGATGTGATCACTGAATGCTGTTCCGCACTGTGTTCGGAAACCGAGACAACTGACGAGGCGCTCTCATTGTTACCGTTTGAACTCGCCTCCCCCGTGGCCATCTCGTGTCGGTCCTCGTTCTTGACTAGTTGTAGGGCTTCATTGTTGTCCGAGTCTCGCTGCTCTTCATTTCTGTGGGGCATAGCTGATACATTCTCCATGTTGTACCTTTAAAAAATGGAAATATGCGCTTACATTTTTTTGGTTTAGTTTAAAATTAGCTATTGAGTAAATAAGACAAACTTCCTTAACCAGACGTTGCGCAAATAAGGCAAAAGGCTTTGAACCGGAAGACACGAGTCGGTTCTAAAATACAAATAGGAAACAAGTCCACGCGGCGCCGGCGCTGCGGTTAGCGGCGCGGCGAGGCGACCGGGCCTAGCTGTTTCTAGGTTTAGATATATTTTATGTCATATTGAATGATAATCACCAAGTAATTTCAATAATTGAAAAGGGTTTTTTTAAAATAAATTTGTATGTTACTAAGGTAATAACAGTATAAACTAATGCAACGTCGAGGTCGGAGCAGCGTTACACTGAGCACACATAGCGTCCGGGCGCGGTGTGCTCGTTGTGAACAAATATTGGTGCTTTCATGGTAATTTGTACCTTTGCTGCTTGAAATACGACAACTTTTGTTTCTTTTGGCTGGAAGAAGGACAGAAAAATCAAATTGGACCTAAAAGTGACGTAATAGAGTAGGATTCTGTTGTATCCCGCAGGTTTCCGGCGCTGCGGAGCTCGTGGAACTTTATGGCGAGGTTGTTTGCTCGACACACTGATCCCGCGATAACCACCCCGGGTACATCTTTGATAACGGCCGTATTAATAAAATATTTATTGTAGCTCAGAGCCGTCGTCTGCCGTGCTGTCGACGCCGTCGTGTCGTTGAACTACAACACCACACGACCTAGGTGGAGGTGAGGGAGGGCTCACTTCACAGGTCGATACAGTCATAATCTTTGATTAATTGTTGTCAAGATCTAATTTAATGTTTATGTAAAACTTTGAAAAGTTTTACAGAATTTATATTGAATTGTAATAAGGAGTAGCATTGAAGAGGGCGGCCATCTATCTCAGTGAATGTATCGCGTTCACCTCACATACTAAAACATTGGATTTAATAACCGTATGTAATATTTTTATGAATCTCGAGATATTTGGGTACATATTATATATATTAACTGAAGGAAAACCCAGACCAGGAGGACATTCTTTAACCGATACCGTATATTTGCTGTGCTCAAACACGCGTCAGTCAAGTTAGTTATAATGCAATTGCATTTTACATTTTTAGTAGAAATAATAAATAGAAATAATTAGTTGCTCCTATTTGTTTTTACAGACTTATATTACGTGCTAAGACGGCACGGAGGCTGCCCTAAAGTTGATATCGTAAGATAATAATGATATCTACCTATATGGTTTTTTTTCTTACATTTATTAATATTTCAGATTTTTTCCCTTGATATTGCGAAATTTAATTATATAAAAAATATTTTTAGATTCCCGTTCAAAAGGTAAAAATGGAATCCTTATCCGGATCACTTAGTTGTCCGTGTGTCAAGACGCATTTATTTCGAGACCGCATAGAGGTATTGAGCTGAAATTCATATTATATATATTCATTCATATCAAATGTTCAATTATAGGGTCCCTTGAAGCTCGGAAAGTCAACGTAATCAAAAGATCCACCTCACGAAAGCTTGCAATAAAGCTAAATTCATTCTCAATAAACTATATCATCTCATAAACAAGCGTAGCAAAACGTCACTTAGAAATAAGCTGACACTAAACAAAACCTGTATAAGACCCGTCCTCCTATGCTTGTGTAGCGTTTGCGCACACTAAGCTAGATCCCATGCAAAAGGTACAAAATAAATTCTTACGTATCGCATCAGGTTGTCCCTGGTTCGTGCGCAACGTCGACAGAGCGAGACGGTACTTTTTTTTTTTTTTTTTTAGAAAAAGCATGGCAAACGAGCGTACGGGTCACCTCATAGTAAGTGATCACCGCCGCCCACGACACCGCGTAACACCAGAGGAGCTACTGGTGCATTGCCAGCTTTTGAGGTGGTTGGGCGCCGGAGCCCGGCATTACCTAATGCGAAATGCAGTGGCATAAAGCCACTACTTCACGCCGGTTTTGTTTGCCATTTTCACACCAAAATATCGTTTGGGCCTATATAGGGCCTAGGTTCGGCCTCATATCATAGGAGTACTGTTCTTCTTTCTGGGCTGGTGCACCCCAGTATCAGCTTGACCCATTTGATCGCATACAAAGTAGAGCCGTTCGAATCATTTGGGACCCAATGAGCTGTGAAAGGCTTGACACTTTGGCTTTGCGTAGAGACGTCTCCTCGTTGTGCGTTCTCTATCGCATCTATAATGGAGAGTGTTCTGAATAACTGTTTGACTTGTTACCTACCGCCGAATTTTCTAACCGCACAGTACGTCATAAACTTAAATATCATCCACACCACCTGGATATGTGGCACTCCATTACTGTGCGGTTTTGTAAGAATTTTTTTTTTTTATTAGAAATAAAAATACTGTAGCGAATGCCCCGTTTGTAGGTAGGAAACACACTACTGACACACGACACATACACCGCCATCGTTAAAATCGACGATGAAGTCCAGCTTATTCAACAGCTCGGTCGCGTCTCGTCACGGTCGGGCCCATCGGTTAGGCACCGTTAGCTCCCTTAGATTAGTCTAATTTATCCCTAGTCGCGGCTGGTTTGCTTAGCATAGGTGAAATCCCAGCCCGCTCGACGGCCGCACGCCGAGGTTCGAGTCCCGAAGGGGGCGCTCTTAAAGTCGTCGACTTCCTCACAGGCAGCCACTTAGTGCTTGCATTTTGTCAGGGACAGAGTACCCTCTTGCCTAGTCAACCGGTGTCACTCTAAAAGCCAATAAGGCTAATAGCATTAACCTCAGGTTCGAAAAAAAATCAATCGACACGAAAATTTATGTATCGTTATTCCTACATTTTGTATGGAATTCGCTGCGTAATTAAAGTCAATAGGTAGAGTACTTCCCATGGACCTACAACTATAAAATTTTGCAAAAAGTCAGAACTTATAATACAAGTAAACTAAAACATGTTACAAGTGAACATTTCACATGAACATGTATCTAATAGAGTAAATAAAATCATAACATACTTATATTTGAAGTCCATTTCATACAAAATGAATGCGTATGATGCCAACTTAAGTATGTAGGCCAACTGTAACAGTAATATTTCCTATTATTTACTGTTTCTTTTAACTACTTATTTAAAGTAATACCTACATCTTGAAATTGGCGAGTCCACTCGCACTTAACCGATCTTATTCATTTACTCAATCCTCCTCTTTGAGGACAGGAAAAAATAAGAAATATATACTATTAAATATAGCTTAAGCGAAAATACGAGTATATTTTATAGCCGCAATATAAATTAGTTTAACGTTTGATATATTATACATATTCAGATTTACAATTAAATTTTTATACAATTTTCCGCAGCAGTGACGTAATAAGGAAATATATAATTTCCAATTTTTTTCGTTTATTCAAATGTGACGTGACGCGATTTGCGAGCTGGTGGAGAGTTGCCAACGGATCTCCTTTTATATCTATTTAACAAATTGATTTAACAAAATAAAATTTATACTTAAATAAAATACAATAATAAGAGATAAGGTCAATCTGACTCACCGACGCGACACCTGTAATTCTGTTTAATTCTTGATATTAGTGTATTTACTATGATTTGGTCAGGCGCGAGCGGAGCATCGCTGCGGCTCACTATCACTCACGGAATCGTCAAATCGAGTGCTATCTGCAGAGGGTGAGGCGGGAGGTGGGAGGTGGGAGCTGGGAGGCGGGGAGGCGAAGAGGCGCGGGCGGGGAGCGGGCGGGAGGGCCGGCGCGCTCCCATTGGTGAAGCGGATTTTCACCATTTTCTGCCCTCGCTATGGCACGTCTCGCGCTCTTTCAGGGATCCGTAGTGATTCATAATTGCTTGTTGATTTATCCTTTTTCAATAAAATTATTGTCAACTTGAATGTATACATTTCCGTTGTTATTTATATTTATGAAATACCCTTAGGGGTGAATTCTAATTAATCATGAAGCACATGTTCAATGATATATTTTTAAGAGTCTAAATTTCAAATTTTATAAAAACCGATGGCGATGGCGATTTTTCCATAAAAACTTTCAACCTCCTATTTGCACCTTTAGGGGAAGACCCAAGAAACAAGTGTTCAATTAAATATTTATAAGAGTCTGAATTTCAAATTTTATAAAAATTGGTGCCGATTTAAAAAAAATCATACAAACTTTCAAGCCCTATTTCACCCCTTTAGGGTTAAAATATTTCAAAATCCCTTCTTAGTGGATGTCCAGGTTACAAAAATAAACATCTGTTTAAATTTCACATTTCTATGTACAGCGGTTACGGCTGCGCATGCGTCTTACTTCAGTCGGTGGGAACATGTCCTTTTATATACTTAGATAGATATAGATAATCCCATATTTATTGAGGTCTTCGTGCCACAGGAGGCACAAGCGCCTCTGAACACACAATTCAGGAATATGGGGAACAGAATTATCTTAACTGGATTGCCAGGTTCCCTCTGCCCACTTTCTTTTGTGCGGGATACACATAGAAAACAGTATTTATGCCCTTTAACTTTCAGGATAATATATATTTGAGAAGTTTTCACCTCAATATCGATATTCCACTTAGATGAGTTACGCTGTACCTGCATAGGTATGTATGAATGTATAAATCCAGAGCTATAACTATATTAAGTACGTATCTCTATGAACCAAATAGTAAGATATAATTCGGAGCTGGTCGCTTATCAGTTGACTAATGTTAGCACAACAAACAACCAAAATAGTACACTCCGGTGACTTAGCAGTTGTTAATACCTACCTATCTACCTACCTACGGTGCAATGAACACCTGGGGGACCATTCCATAAGGGTCCTCCGTCTTCCTACCCTGCTGTGTACAGGGCACAAGCAAATCTTGAACAATATGTAATATTCTTTATTATTATTTTAGTATATTATTATTTCTGTACGAGTTAAAGTTCATTTAAGAAATGCATTCACAAATCTTGATGTCACTCGGTAATTGCTTAATGTGTAAGCGTAAGCGACGACGCTTTAACGTTTCGCTTTAATTTATTTTCGCTGTAGACGTTATTTCAAATCACCTAGGTATGCTGAAAAAAGAAATTGTAAGTAAATGTTTTTTTTTAAATTTTTTTTTGGCTTCACGCTGTAACACATAGCACACATAGCAAAGTAGGTAGAAGAAACCTGGAATCCAATGTTAAGACACTCCATTCCCTGCTTTCCACTGAAGCATTGCGTGTAAAGTTTCGGAAATTATCGCTGAGCTTTACCTTACCGTTGTTAAAGGAAGGAAATGAAAATAGTAAATATTTCATTTCTTCGACTGGGAATCGATCCTCTAACCTGTCGTATCTACAGGCGCACCCTTCACCACTTCATTTCTCTTATTCAGGTATGCGGAAATATTCAATTTTATCATAGAATCTTTCTTTTACCGCAACGTGCTTCGTCCTCTTTGACTTCCCCGCACGGGATAGAGCGTGAAGGTGTGTTGTTGTACCTACTTACCTATGTAACATTTAGAAGCTATAACTATACATATTTTAAACATTTTTTAAAATGTTATTCCACATTTAGGAAAGAAAAATAATTATTAAGGAAACATATAAAAATTTGCACGTAGCGGGATTTGAAGCTGTTTTTAATTCTTTTTTTTTAATTTTGTTTTTCTAGGTATTATATGTAATTTAATGTATATCAATAGATCTTAATGGCACTAATACACATTCAATATCAAGTACAAATATTTGTAAACAACATATCAATAATGACGCTCGCGACTTCTGCGTTCCCGCAGTCGCGAGCGGCTTGCTCTGCTCCCCACGGGACACTACGAAAGGTTCCACTACATATTTACTATACTAGGATAGACAAAAGTACCTACGGTACCTACCTACGTACCTACCTACCCATGCACGTACGTATGTCCGTATGACGTAGTGAGCGCTAGACGACAATCGATTACAATAACACTCGCCACAATCGCTCTTGTTATTTCCAAGATTATATCTTTTATTATAATTTTTTAAAAATATAAAATTTTATATTTTACAATAATCCTTAAATTGAAGATAAGAGTTAATTTGCCTTCTAATATATTTTTTATTAATATAAGGTTTAAGCATGCATGCTTATGATATTTTAATAGCTTCACGCTGTATCCCGCATATAAACGGTGTTAAGGCTTTCGTTCCCCACATAGAGGTAAATATGTAGGTATTTACATATACTGAGAGGAGGAACTCGATACCGCGCTTAGTCTGGTTACCAAACAGATAATATTTCACCAGATTGAAGATCAAACCCATAATCGTCACATTGTGGTCAGACGGCCTAATTTTTTAAAATTGTAATTAATTTTAAGTAAATATTTTTTATTATTATTTTACAAAAATCTACGTAACCTAGAAAGTTGAAAAATATCAAGATTTACGTTTATAATTTACAACTACTTCAAGAATATAATTTATATTATCTCTCTCGTATATATTACGAGTTTACGAGTGGAAGAGTCATTACCACCACCGGCATTTAAAACCGGCGTGAAGTAGTGGCTTTATGCCACTGCATTTCGCATTAGGTAATGCCGGGCTCCGGCGCCCAACCACCTCAAAAGCTGGCAACGCACCAGTAGCTCCTCTGGTGTTACGCGGTGTCGTGAGCGGCGATGATCACTTACTATGAGGTGACCCGTACGCTCGTTTGCCATGCTTTTTCCATATATATTTATATAATATTTTTGACTGAAATGGTTAGAGGGACACATAAACCTAACCTAGGGACGAAAATTAATTTTAATAATTAACATTTAAGGCTGTTTCTGAACGAGTAAATTAGATTAGTCATTGATATCAACACATATGACTGTCAGTCAATTCTGTTTATTAAATGAAAAATTATGTAGTTCAAGCGGGCGAACCCGCTGGCAGGCGTTAGTTTGTAATATATAGGTAAGTACGTCACTCTTCCCTGAGTGGTACCTGCGCGGGTATTATCGTAGCTTGACAATAGGTTCCCCATCATTCATTGGCACAACGTGGTTCGTTTATACGAGTACGTCTCCTGTCGTATATAATAATCTGTCCTCGCGTGTATTGGGTACAACAGATATGTACTTTTCATTTTTCACAACCTTCTATGATTTACCAAATGACATTGAATGTCTGTTGGAGATTGCATATATTTGCATAAGTTTCTTTTTTTCGTATTGTAGAACCATATATATGGATCATAAACTCTATTATATATAATAAACTCTAAGCCATTGTATCTTTTAGCGTTGTTTTCTCTTAAGTACCTACAGGTGAAGTGGGAGTGTCGTCTCTTTTATATTCCTAGTAACAAACAAAATGCATGAAATTGTAAAAAAAACTTTGTTGATCGATTGAGATGAACCGGTAGTAGCTTCCGTTTCACTCACAAACTTACTCTCTCGAACTCGGTATACTTTAGAAGTACACATATAAAGACTAAAATACAAGTAATCCTCCATATCAATATTATTTTATTTGGCTTCATTTTGGTTTATAACAATAAAAACGTTCGATAAGCCGCTGTCGATATCTTATCGCGGCTTACTTGAGACATCGATCATCGCTCTAATTACCGTCGATATTGTCGATACTGGCGACACTGGCGGCGCTGCCGGGCTGGCCTGGGCTATGCAGTAGATACTACCGCTTCTAAGCGTAGTTTGGACTAACTGTTCGAAGGCGAAGAGTTCAGAGTTGTGCCCTGGACCAGCGACTCGAGGGTAGGTTTAAAGGGTTTCCTTAAATACGCTAACACTCACCTCCACTGTCTGAGATCCACTCGAAATAATGCGACTAGTGGGACCTTTGAAGTAGCACGTTTTTGAATTCAACTGATGATAATTCTAAACAAGCCGAGATTTTTGAACAAAATAATCGGGTTATGTTACAGAGTAGTAACTGTTTTATGCTCTATATCCTAGTTTCAGCTCAATCTTCGGGACATTGTGATATTGGACTGCCCGACTAGTATACTATAGCTATTTTCATAGTATTTTATCCTATGGAATGTTTTTATAATCTAACAGCTCGAGATTCTCTGGGAGATGTTTTCAAAGATGCAGGCATTATCACAATTGCTTCATAATTTCTATATTATAATATTCTGTTTGTCCGACAAAATATACAGTGTCACAGTAAAAATAGTGATAGACATATGATAGGGACGAGAAATAATGATAAGCTTGTTACGCCAAGTTTTCGCCTCCAAAAAGTTAATAAATCTTTTATGGGTCTCGGTATACGTGTATATAATAAAATTCCACAGTGTATTCTAAATTTACCACCACCAAAATTTTTAAGTAAGTGACTAAAAGATTCTAACAAATAAAGCTTATTACACTGTTCAAAAATATTTAGAGGATAAACATGTCATGCAGGAGAGCTGCTAGCTAATGTAATAATTATATTATACCATTTCTTGCCGGCTCTTCTCAGCAGAACTGCCTTCCAAACCGGTGGTAGCTTTTTATTTGTATGTTCACTCGACGATTCAAAAATGCTTATATTAGTCTATTTGAATAAATAA
Source organism: Heliconius burneyi (assembly GCA_018247715.1). Taxonomy (NCBI): domain Eukaryota; kingdom Metazoa; phylum Arthropoda; class Insecta; order Lepidoptera; family Nymphalidae; genus Heliconius; species Heliconius burneyi. The sequence goes on from DWGR01000088.1 coordinate 29,564, forward strand.
TATTTTGAATTTGAATTTGGATACAGTCGTGAAACTCAACGCTGTACTTTGTCTACGCGACTTGGGAAATGTAATAAATATCTTAAATACAAATCATTATTATAATTTTACCGAAGAATCATAAGTTATCACGGTAGTGAAGTGAGAGAACTATCGAGGCTCATATGTCATTGCGTTACCGTTATCTAGTATGTGCTCCACTGATAAGGGCGTGTGTTCGACAGCGACGTGACTTGCGGACATGATTCACCTGAGATCGGCTTATCCTGTCATCTTCGTTTTTGTTACATTCGATCAAAATAACTCTTTACGGTTATTATACAAAAAAAAAATGACCCAGGTTACAGAAAAATACGAAAAATATTGGGCAATGGTGAAAGGTTTTAATTGTTTCTACTATTTTTACAGCTTCTCGCTTTCTCCTGCGTCGCAGGAGCAGCAGAGGATATTTTCGGACGATTCTAGATCAGCCCAGCGCGGTCTAACTACATGTTTTGTTTAGTCAAAATTTGGTCAGTAGTTACTAGTAATTACGCTGAGAGAATCCAGACTGAATATCCATTTTTTTATAAAGATAAACTTATTTTTTGAGCAGAAGTTGAATCTGCCATCTTTTGAAACATCTTGTGCCAGCCCACGACGCTTCACGGACAGTTCACAGATCAAGATAATACACATGTTATCTTACAATTTTTCGCATGAAGACCTTTTCTGATGTAGAACATGTCAGAGTTTTATATAAGGTTAATATATATTGTATGTACCTACTTAAACTTATATAGTTTTACCTACTTATGATAAAAAAACATGTAGGTATATACATAGTTGGTCATAAGGATAAAAAACGACATTAGAAAGAAGGATTTTGCATATACATTCGTACTTTTTGTATATAAGAGCGGCGTTGAGTTTCGCCACTAAACACGCAATGCCTCTAGAATTATTCTATTTCCCTAAGTCTAAGTTTACATTCACTTGGACTCTTTTAGGATAATATAACAAGAGATAATAATGCTTACAAGATATATTATGATAATAAGGTATCCGGAAATTGTATTAGATTTATTTTATCGCCTTCAGAATAGGCCCAATTTGATGCAATACACATATGCCAACGCTTCTTCCAATCTTCGAAACATGTTTTATAAGCACTTTCCGGGATCTTCTTTAGCTCTCGCGTCGAATTCTCTTATATGTCTTCAATTGACTCATAACGGTGTCCTCGGAGTGACAATTTGAGTTTAGGGAACAGGAAAAAGTCGGCCGGAGCTAGGTCTGTTGAGTACGGTGGTATTTATCGAGTTTTTGGTCTTAAATTCGGTCACGACGTGAGCTCGATACGATCCACAAATTTTCCTTCCATACTTTTGGCCGTTTCCTACGGATTTTCTCGCGCAAGCGAAGAAAGGAATCACACCTCGAATATCGAAGAAAACAGTGAGCATCACCTTCACTTTTAACTTGCTTTGGCGCGGTTTTTTAAAGTAGGGAACAGGTTGTCTTTCCAGTAGGAGCCCTCTGCCTGCCCTGCTTCATACGGGACACAGAGTGGACCGCGGGACGAGGCAAGTGGCGAGGGCGGCGCTCTCTTATCTGACGCGTACCTCTACGACGAGTACATTTCTATATTTCGAAACGTATACATTCGAATTTTGTTACCTCGTTTATAAATTTATTTTTTATCTAGAAGCTAATAGCTAGTGAAACTCAATTATTATTTCTAAAAAAAAACTTAAATTTAATCAGCTTCATGCTGTATCCCGCACGCAGCAGGGGACGCAGGGGGATCTTATATTAAGACACTAGAGACACTAGAGCGAAGAAATAAAAATATACATTTAAATAAATATTTAATGTCCTCGAGTGGGGATCGAACCCACAACCAGTTTGTTGTACAGCCACACTCTCCATGACTGACCCCTACCGCTGGACGGCTGGAGGAGGACTTTCGTAAAACACAACACACCGCGCTGAACTCATATTTTTTCTAAAATGTAATTGTATGTTTATATCACTTTAACTAAACAATGAGTCATGCTGACGCCAGCAACTTGTAAGTTATCTAAAAGACAATCTGTGAACGTAAAACTCCTTAATGATCTAATGACAGTCTCCAAGGTGTAGCGCAATAAAGACATATTTATTTATATTAACACTTTAACCATAATTTAATTTTTGTGAAAGTGTCTAGAAAAGCCGCGTACAAGAATTACCGTTCTAAGCTCAAATAACACATACTCGTATATATTTCTTAATAAGTTATAATATATTCTAATATAATCACTCCACTTATTTATAAAATACCTAACATATTTTTAATTATGAGGATTTATTGCTAATCACGTTATCGGCCTGTTATCTATGAGTGGGTACATATATACATACATACATACAAACATACACACACATAAATACTGAAAACGTGAATACCGTTATAATACTATAAATAAATAATGTTATTTTCATTATACCCACACACTTATATACCTACAATTATTCCATTTTCTTGTAATTTTCTTTAGCTTCATGCTTTATCTTCAAAAGATTTTTTTTCTAGCGCAAAACGCCATAGTTCATGTCCATTCGCCTCCTCCATCTTCATCAACCTCATCCTACATCCCCTTCGGCAGTGCCATTCTTTTTACGTGTCTCTCTTCCAATATAATTAAAACTGTGTTCTCGAAGGTCAACCGAGGTCCTTTGGCCTCATTATTATTCTTTATTATTAATATTTTTTTCTTTACAAATGTCATTAATTTGTTTTATCTTATATTAATAAAAGTGAAACATTTACGAGCAAGACGATCGCGCTCGCCTGGTGGAGGCGCCCAGCCTGCCCGTCAGCCAGGAGTGCATCGACCCCGCGCGTGGCTCCTATCGCTCCTTAGATATGCAAAACGTTATCTCATTTATCTTAACTAGCCGTTAATGTGAGATTGCCTATCTTAGAGTCTTGATAATCGTATCTAGCAGATACAGTATCTAGTCGAACAGCTGACTGCTGAAGTCAACCCAAATTTTATAATTTCTACGTAACTGTTGAGGCATAAAGGTCACGCAAGGACTTATAGCGCCACAGGGTACTCGCTGTTCACCCGCGCCAAGCCTCAAGATAACGTTAGCAAACATTAGACGGCGTCCTGCCGCCTTCCCCCTGCCCCCCAGGGCCGCCCTCGTCCTAGCTGGCGTCCTGCAAGCTATCTACAGTGGATGAGATATCGCGATACCATCCCCGATACGGAGTAATTATCAGATAGGCACACAGATTTGATTACGAGAGTGCGTGTATCTCGACGTCGCTCATTACTAGTGATACACTGTAGGGAGATAGTCCATCTGGTACTTGTGGTGGTGGTTGTGGTAGTGGTGGTCGCTAGTGGCTCAGTGGTCGAAAGTGCGGGGTGCAGTGAGCGGTGCGGGGCGCGAGGTGGTTCCGCCGGCGATGTGATAGATACGTCGCGGATTATTGATGGCCGATCGACCTCGTCATGGATCTTATCAGTTGTTTTTTTCGTGTATTTTCCGTGAAAAGCTAGTATCTGAGGTGCGGTGCGGGGCGGCACGTGATGCGGTAGGCCGCCATGTTGGTTCAGTCCCCCTTTCCCCTCTCCCCTATTTCAGTCGGCCACCTCCTGGGGCCCCACGCCCGTCCGCATCACGCCCGGCGGCCGTGCCCGCGGACACACAGTCGCAGGTATCTAACACTCAGCACATATTTCCCAACGCGCACGATTACACACTGACAACTATACACGAACACACCCTTCTTTATCAACTTTAATAAAACCTGAAGTACTTGAAATATAAATATTTAAATACAATCACGTATCTTTGACTTATTTATAAAATACAAAAAAATGCATGCATATAATCGTTGACAGTTTTTGTTTGGGTGAAAAGGGGAAAATTTTTGAAAATTTCAAGTAAAACAACTTAGTAATATGTAGTAAGGTCTTGGTAAGGCTATGTAGTAAGGTCGTTGTAGCCTTAGCTTGACACCGACTTCAAAATTATAAAATCTTTGTAAAATTATTTTGTTACTTTTTTGTTCGTTGTTAGAAGTCGGTTTCTCTTTTTGTTAAAAATTAATTTATTTCACGATTTTAAGTGATGAGTAGACCATAAAAGGATACTTGTTAAATGAGTGGCGGTGGTGGTAGTGGTAGTGGTTGTCCAATGTAAAATTTCACTTGTATAACATTATAGTATATTGAGAAGAACATACATAATAGAATATTCTTATAACTTTATCAATTTTGACCGAATCCCATAATCGGAACCTCACCAAACTTTCACCAGAGTATCCTTGAAGTGCACCCTTTCAAATAAAAGAAGAATCATCAAAATCGGTTGGCGCAATATTGAGTTATTTGCCCATTTGTCGCGCACATACCGAATGCCAATTTAAGACTTATGTGATTTTCTCATAGATACCATCGTCAAAAAGAGACCAAAAAATGGGACCACACGTACCTTTCAAATAAAACAAAATAATCAAAATTGCTTCACCCAGTTAAAAGTTCTGAGGTAACAAACAAAAAAATACAGTTGAATTGGTAACCTTCTTTTCTTACAGAAGTCGGTTAATGAATAAACGTCACTATTCTTCAACGATATTGTCTTCGATAATTATGTTAAGTCTTCAGAATAATTAAACGTAACTAACGAATATACTAATGTAATTATTAATCTTAAAGGAATAGAAAAAGAATTAACATAGTACGTGGAACAATCCATAAAATGCGGGACTATGGTTGTCCAGATCGTCTGACAACGCTGATGCATATCATCATAATATTCTCCATAAGGAAAAAAAACTGATGAAACAGGTTTTAAAACTATTGATGTTAGGTGTCATCAATTCATCCAGATTATTAGATTAGATGCTTAGGTTTCGACCTCGACCATTTGAGGATTTATGAGTTACGAGTAATGCTGCAAAGGGTTTCAACAGATTGTGAAAGTCTTTAAAGAAACGGTAATACTAATGTAACAAGAGATTCCGATATTAGTTACTTATTTTTAATTAGGTTTATTTTCTTTCTTTGCAGTGGTAACATAATTCGTTATTAATCTTTATTGACATAGTTACTATTACATTTGCAACGGTTTACATGAATTGAAACTATTTTCACACTCGTTTCAGAGAATAATCTCCTTATTTGGAAAACGTATACTAATTTGAACGTAGACTTCATAGTACCTCGTAGTAAATATTAGTAATTCATAGTAGAGTTCTTTTATTAAGAATTATTTAAAGTAGGGCGTCGTGGCGCAGCGGCGCAATAGTGTTACTGTAACGCGACGGTAGTGGGTTCTATCCCCATTCGAGGAAGTGAAATATTTATTTACGTTTATATTTTCATTTCTTCGCTCTTCGGCTAATCACTAAATATATTATATACTCTACTCATTTTGTATTCAATATGACACCACGTGTCGAAGTACTCGTGGAATTGAACGCACCACTTTAAATGAAACCACAGTTTTAACTACTCTATAAAAGCCTAATATAATTCAGAAAAAAAATAATTCCCAAAAATGAAAAAGTTATTTTTTCAAACAAAATAAATAATA
>DWGR01000089.1:0-34966 GCA_018247715.1 Heliconius burneyi
CGTCGGTAAACCATTTAAATGGTTTGGCGGAGTAAATGTATAATTTTTTACTGTATTTACATAAAGAATTAAATAAATTAAAAAAAAAAAAAAAAAAGACACTCTGCTATTCACTTTCCGCCAATTTCTGGAGAAATTGTGAATTGAGTGGTGGCACTAAATGTCTCACTAGACACCAAAGAGAAGTAATAAAAATATCAAATATTTCATTTCCTCGAGTGGGGATCGAACACAACCAGACGCATCAACCTTAGTCACGTGATATATGTTAGAAAATAAACAAATTTCCTTTATATTCCAGAGATGCACAGACATAACACATACAAAATCAATTAAAATTTATATGTTGAATTGTAAATTTTCTCGAATGTAAGAAGCACTGCTCTAGATTTAAATCGCTTAAACTACAATTAACATATTTAGCGAAGCCTCATTTGAAATGGAGATGGCCTTAGCTGTACGTGTCGCTTACTTTTGCTATTTAATCTTATTATAATGCAATATACATAGTTGTAGAGGATATTGTTGTTTCCTGTTTTTTTCATGTTGTTCATTTGCTTTTGATGTTTTGAACCGTCAATTACAATAATAATTATTTACAATATTTTAATCATTTAATAGTGACATAAAAAAAAATTAACCAAAAATTAAAAAGTTAAGACTATGTGTGATTAGGATGAGGTTTCCCTTATTTATATTACATAATAGCTTTAAATTTTACTTTTAAAGAAGTAATTCTAACATTCAAAGTAATTCAAAATATATTTTCACAGCTATAAAAAATATGAGTGTATTAAATAGATATCTGTGATTATAAGAACGATTTAAAGAAAACATTAGAAAAACTATTAAAAAAGAGGAACACAGACGTTACAAAGAATAAAAAAAATTACTTGTAAAGAACTATTTCATTACAAGAATTTGTTTTTTCAGCTATCTGAGATACATATTAATACGAAGAAAAACGTATTGTACGTCTGTAAGTTGCAAAGTACTCAGTGCTACGAAGTGCTACGACGCCGCTACGACATTTGATTTGCTATCAATAAAAATCTCGGTTATAAAAAGCCTTTTACTGGTTATTTGATTTATTATGATGACATACATAAGACATATTTATTAAATTCGTAAGTTCTAGCTGTACCGCTTATGAAGTCTTATTGTTCTTTTTGTGGTAATGATTGGAACAAGTGCATCTTTCTTGATCAGTGACTATCGTCACTAATAAGACGAGACTTAATATTCAACTCATTTATTATATATTAAATTTAAACTATAACAAAATTGATTGCACAACTGTGCGTTTGGCTATTTAATTTAGTACACTTACATTGAATGTTTACAAATGTTTTAAATAATATTTATTATTGTTGTGCATTACCCCTACATACATAACATATACTCGTATAATACAAACTCTTTAGTTTATTTATCAATATTGAGCATTGGGTGATTTATCGTTTACAAACATGTTTTGACCTATTATGATAGATATTTGAACATCATTCATTCTGTATCATTATTTTTGTCTACATACTACTACAATACATGTGAATTGATTAATATAAATTTATTAATATTATTATAACATAACATAATTTTAACAAATCAAACTTATATTTCTAAATGTCAAAGAATCAACAGATGGACATTAATACTTTTATAGATCTACAACCAAAATCCCGTTATATGAGAACTAACTATACTAGCCGAAATATGTAAATACATTTCAAAATAACTAACTTGTATGAGAGAGCTTCGCTTGCACTACGTCATTTGATTTAGTGCCGACGAAGTATCTACGCGTTACGAAACCTGCGACCGAGCATCGCCTTAGCGTGTACTTATGTATATACATTGATTGATATTGACATCTATCTACAAATCTATTATATATTAATCTATTATATGTATATCTTCAGGCAGGAATCGCAATCACGTACATATCAGGACAGGCAGAGGAAATCTAGGAATCTACTTAGATGCTTTTTCTATCTTCCTGCGCGACGATAATATAAATTAAATTTTAAAAAATAAATTGAAATAGATATTCACAAATCTCAAATATAAAAAATGATGAATCTGATATGAAATTTTTCAAATCCATAAAAGCTAAATCTTCGAAAAATCTGTATTCATCTAACAAAATATTGTCTATGTCATATGGTAAAATGTGCTTTTGAAATTTATATATGAGATTCCTTGACATAACTCCCGAACACTGCTCCGTACTAACAATGACGTTGGAAATGCACTCTGTAAATAGAACAAGTAATATTAATAAAATTTTTAGCTTCCTTCTTATAATGTACATATTCGCAGACATTATAATATTAAATTAAATCAAATTAAATCAGCTTCACGCTGTAACCCGCACACAGCAGGGTAGCTAGAGGGGACCTAGTGTTAAGACACTTCGTACCCCACTTTCTGCCGAATTCTGGAGGCATTGTGTGTTGAGTGGCAGAACATCGCAACTCCGCAATTTGCCTTGATACCAGAGCGAAAAAGTGAAAATATAAACGTAAGTAAATAAAACGTAAATATTTCACTACCTCGAGTATCCCCACTGTCCCCAGTGTGTGTCGTCGAACCCACAACCGTTACATTACAGTCACACTCTTGTACTGCTACACCACGACGGCCTCAATTCAATTATTATATTAAAAATAGTAAATAAAATATACATTATAGTTATATATATGAAATGATTTGAATCATATAACTATATAACTTAAAATTATTCTATATCACACATGACACATATGAAGTATCAAGCTTACGTGTAATCTCGTAGCGGGACTCAAATGCACGCGGCTTTCTTAGACAAATGCTTGTCTAAGAAAGCCGCGCTCGCTACGCTTAAATTCTTAAAATAGTTTTGTGTGCCTTAAAAATATTAAAAATATATTATGAACTGAAGTGTCTTAACACTAGATTCCTAGGTTCCCTCTGCTTACTCTGGTACGTACGGGATATAGAGTGAAGCAAAAAATAACATGTATGTATATGTATTAAAATTATTCTTCAATTTGTTTTGACTTTGAAAATTAGAGCTATACGTAAAAGCTCTACATAAATTATAATATTAGTATTCAAAAAGTGATTCATGTACTTGAAGTCGTTGAAGTATTGGTAGAGTCGAACTTACGAAACTTTGTGATATATTAGTCACATTCTAGTTCTTAACAAAAGTGATTTATCTCCGACACCGAGACGTACAATGGCGTTCATTTTTTTTTATTTCTAGCCAAATTATGATTTCTTAACAACATTTTAGAATTTAAAAGTTATTTTTAAAGTTAATACAATATTTTCAATTTTCAAGTTAAAGTTATTTTATTTACATATATTCAATGTAAATAAAATAACTTTAAAAATTGAGTAATTCAATGACCGACTCTATCAAAGCAGCCATCATAAGAATAGTTTATTGTATTAATATGTAATCTTATAATTAGCTTCCTATTTCTTTTGACGATAATACGCTACTTTAATTTTTTATACATTGAAATGTATAAATATTTTCCTTTTCTTAGTTAAAACATTTTAAAACCTTTACAATATGATTAAAAAATGAAAATAATAAATTATTACTGATATAGTCGTTGCGCAGGAGCACAAAGTGTAACTCTAAACGCGACAGGTTGTGGGTTCGATTCCCACTTGAGAAAATTAAATATTTAATCTTTTTATTCCTTTCTTCGTTTCGGTGTTGAGGCAAGGCGGAGTGTCTTAACATTAAGTTTCCTATTTCTACCCTGGTGTATTCAGGATACAACCTAAGGCTGAGAAAAGAATCTATAAATAAGCAAAACATGGAAGATTTTCAATTATAAACCATAATATAAACCCAGACAATCTTCTTTATAGACGAGAACAGCTTCATAGTGGATGCTTAAACAGTACTACGCTAAAAGCGAATATACCAACATTAATTAGGTCAATGTACAGCTTGGCGAAGGAAATACCGACTTTGTTAGCATTATTGTACGAAAACATAATAAAATATAGCCTCAAAATACTATTCAAATTGAAATAAAAAAATGTTTAAATAAGATTTTTAGTAAAGCAAAGTTCTATGAAGTATAGTCTCCAAGACAAGGTGCGCGTTGAATGACTTCCAGTGCCATTCTTGCTGCGACTGTAAAAGCTCGCGTCTCCCATTTGTGCAATTAAAAATTATTCTCCAACTCGATGAAGTAAGTTTTAATCTCAGAATAAAAAGAGATCGTCTCGTTCCGTTTTATCAAAGTTTGTTGTTCTTCTGGGAGCACGTTATTTACGTTACGATTCGATAAACTCGATACTGAAATGTGTTTACATCGAACTTAGCACTGAACTGAAGTTAAATGTATTTTTTATGAAATAGTTTCTTTTAAAAGAAAACATATGAACTATTAAATAAGAGTTGTTCAGAGTAGTGGCACAAGTTGTGGCTGTTAACGTGACGTTTGTGGGTTCGATTACTACCAGGGGAATGATATATTTAATATTTTCATTCCTTTGTTTTGTTATTTTTATGGCTAAGTTATGACTAGTAGTGTAATTCATTATCCATTTCTGAGTAAAAAATTGAATTATTGTACAAGTGTGTCGTAGTGACTTTAGCTATGTTTTACTGTTAATGAACTATCATTAACATGCGGGACACTGCGTGAAGCTGATTTTACATATATTGAGCCTACTGTAGTAATTTTTGAATTCTATGGTGATTTTTTACGTCTGACAAAGTCGGTTCACAAATTTCGGATCGTTTACAAATTAACGGGTAAGGTTATAAGCTAACCGTTTTTATAATCTTACGATGCCACATATAAAATCTTACAAGGAAAACTAAAATAACTCACAGATTTACTTTCTTTCCATTTTTCACACTACATATTTTACACTTAGTAATAACTAAATAAAATACATGACGACTGGAAGCGAGCACTTTACATGGATGCAGAAACAGAAACGAGTCGTGCTAACGAAAATATTTGCATTTTAATATCACCAGAGAATAAAAGTAAACAAAATTACAACATGAAACGTGCGCCGCTAACCGTATATAATTAATTAATGACTTTTTGGCTTTTTTCTTTTTTGTTTTTTTTATTGTCTGGTAACATCGCAAAGAGTTCCACCACTCAATACGTTGTCTCCCAAATTAGAAGAGAGATGGGGTGCGGACAGTTTTAACAATAGGTTTCTTTTGCCTAACCTGCTATACGTAGAATATAGGGTAATATGTTTTTTTATTGTAACTAAGGCCACAAAATTGGTCACAAATATTGAAAGTCTACAGACTTGAAATATTTTTGTTTCCCAGATTTAGTTGAATCATATTTAACATTGGGTCCCGTTGTCCGGTAAACAATGTTTTTATGATAAGCGGAAGTTGTGATGAGGAGTGACTTATCATTCATCATCATCTTTGCTCTCTTAAATAAATATCATAACAATAATTTTCAGTTTGCCTATAGTAGTCTACATAATATGGTTGTACGTTGTCGACGTAGCAACTGCATAATAATTTTACGTGGTCTCATGAGAAGATTTTTAAGAATTGACATAAAAAAATTATTGTAAAAACAATTTTTTCTTATATTTTAAATTTCCGAAAATAATATGGAAATTTTAGTTAAAATATACAACGAACCCTAATCAAAAACCTCTTAACACGATACAAAACGGAGTAAATAAAATTTACTGGCCTAATCTGGCATACGGCTTAATCTCTAAATTCAAATTACCCTCACACCCTCCTAATGCCGCCTCGCGTCCTCTCTCAGTTATTTATGTCATCCCAAACAGTTGCTGCCTGCATCGCTGAACTTAAATGTTTTTTTTTTCATAAAATATCCATTTCTTATTAAATGAAATCATATGGAATATTAAACAAGAGTAGTTAAGACTGCCATAGCGCAGGGGCACAAGTTGCGAATGTTAATGCGACGTTTGTGGGTTCGATTACGACTAGGGGACCATATATATATATATATATATATATATATATATATATATATATATTTATATTACATTTCTTTGCTGTCGTAACTAGAAAAAACGCAGTGATCGACCACTCAACACTCAATGCTTCGAGAATTCGTTCAAATGTGAAGAACGGTGTGACTAATGGGAAAAGAGGTGTCTCGCGTTGATTCTGCCACTTAACACGCAATTCCTCGAGAATCCAGTAGAAAGTGGAGAACGAAGTTTCTTAACACTAGGTTCCCAGATTCCCGCTGGCTACCCTATCAGGTACACACAGCGTAAAAGCAAAAAAAAAACATTTTACATATGTAATGAGTTAACCTCGTTTTATCTATGCACAATCGAGCTCAGTATAAAAGAACGTGAAATTAGCAGGGTTCCACTTTTAATTACACCTGTAACGTGGATTGGATGTTGCGATAATTGCGCCTTTTTAAATGTTAGTTTTACAAAAAATTGTACATTTATATTTTTCTGTAAAAATGTTTTTTTTATGTCATACAGTATCCACTTATCCAGCACACAGAAGGTAGGGCAAATATGATATTAGGACACTCCGTTCCTAACATTCCGCCCAATTTAGAGGCATTGTATGACTAGTGGCGAAATTAGACGCCGTGCTTCCCCTTGACACCAGAGTAAAGAAAATTAAAATATGAATTTAAATTAATATTTCATTTCATCGAGTGGGGATCGAACCCAGAACAAATTTTAGAGTCGCATTTTGTACCCCTGCGCCACGATTGGTCTCTTTATTATTATTATACCTACTGCTTAAAGCCGTGATGACCCAGGAGTACAATAGTCTGACTGTAACACGACGTTCGATCGAAGTTAGATCCTCACTTTAGAGAATGAAATATTATTTCTTAATAATTTCCTTTCTTCGGTTTAGCACAAAGATGAATAAGTGAATATGTGTTGAATTCTACCACACTGTTGCTTGTTAGCAATGCCTCGAAAAATTCAGCAGCAAGTGGGGGACTATTTAAGCACTAGGTTCCAGCGTGAGCGTGAAGTTGATTTACATTGGTCATATTTTACTATCCCTAACACCTATTAGAAATGTTTACTCTTGAAATTATCGATAATCACTTATATTAAGGAAAATGAGCAACACAATCATTCAATCTAATTGGTTCCGAGCAGCTCTGTTCATATAATTTATATAACGACCATTAGCAGCCAATACTCGCTACAGAATTGCAGTAAGTTATAGTAGCTTTTTAAAGTAATGGCTTTATATGACTTCACTGAAAACAAAATATTTTTAAAGTTGCGCATTGAATCTTTTTGTCTTCATGCGTTCATTATCGTTATTTTTCAGAGTAGCTTGGGAGGACTTAGTGACCAGACACTTTGTTTTTGGTGTCTTTTCGGAGATAGATATACAAAATGGATTACTTGTATGGATGGATGGATATGGATCGAACCATCCTATTTCAATCCTTTGTGATTTAGGTATGAAATATTCTAAATAACGAAACAGTCCAAGTTGCAACAAAATCGGCTTAGTAAAGTTTTAAATATGAATGCGTATCACATCAGAGTTTCATATAAATTATATATCTTACCATACCATTTCGTGGCCAAATATGATATAGACACATATACAGGCAATTGACGGGTATTTAAAGTTTTTTTTTAATTACTTGAATATTTTTTAAATTCCATTAAAACATCAATATACCATCTCTGTTTTTTAAAAAAACTAGGTCTATATTTAATAACCTATATTTAAGACGTATTAAGGTACTAGTCGTATTAGTTTTAAATTAATATACGTATATAAAAAAATACAAAAGGTACATAGGCTGTTTAGAGATCCCTTAATGTTATAAATATAAAATGAAAATATTATTATAATAATATGGAACAAAAAATGAATGGTGTAATAAACAAAATGTATTTGCGGGCTTTCTTTGTACCGGAAAGTTTGTAGCGTACATAGAAAAGTTCGTTAATATTCAGGTGAACCGCTTTGTGACCTTTCATAAAAAAGAGTGTGTACCGCTGTGTGTTGTTAACTTTTAGATAAAAACGTTATAACTATATGACAGTGAACTATTAAATGTTTTATTTATTGTTTTATCAGATTTTTTTTCAGTTACTTATTGGGAATATACATATACTACTGACATTAAAGTCAGCTTCACGCTGTATCCAGAAACCCTCCTGGCAGACAGGCAGAGGGAAACTTTTATTAAGACACTCCGTTTCTCATTTTCCGCCATTTAAATTCCGGAAATAGAGATCACGATGGATGTCCGGGAAATGTGACGACTCATACGATTGATGTTTGATATTATCTCACAACATAGTTGACTGATAAAATAAACATAAAATAAAATATAATTGAATCAGCTTCATGCTGTATCTCGCACACAGCAAGATAGGCGGAAGGAATCTAGTGTTAAGACATTCCGTTCTCCACTTTATGCCGAATTCTGTAGCGAGATCGCGAGATCTGAACCCCCACCTTTTGGAATTTTAGACGGTTTTCGAGGAATTCATTTTGAAATCCTAAGTATATTTCTCTTCTAAGTGTAAGATAACGCTATAAAAATTCTATTTGCATAATCGCTTACTTAGCCAGCACAATAACTATGTTGATCAAACATTTATATAACTGTTGGAAGAACATTTATTTCATTAAATATGCAATTTTATTCATTATGGTCAATTAATAATATAACATTATTTTCTATCAAATTAAAAAGTGTCTTCGTTGATTAAAAAAGTGTCTTCGTTGATTAAAAAATAAATAAAATGATCGATCGTTCAGTTTTCAATTCAAATTTACCACAACGATAATATAAAAGCGTAAAATATGTATTTTTACCTTCATGGTGTATCTTACACGTAGTAGAGTAGGCAGAGGGAACCTGGGGAGTTATTATTAAGATACCCTGTTTTAATTAAGAGTCACCCAATTTCCAGTGAATTTTGGAGGTATTCCATGTTGACAAGCGGAATTCGACAAATTTGAAATATTAACTATTTTATTTCCTTGAATGGGATTCGATCCTATAACCCGTCACATTTATAGTCATAAGCTTGTGTCCCTGCGCCACGACGGGAACCGGACTGTACAACAAAATAATCCATTGAAATATATTGCATTAATATATTTTAAAACTATAGGCATTGCAAAAGCACCAAACCACAAATCTCTACACACGGGCCGGTTACATTCATCAAATATTTTTTGTACAGTTGTGTGCGCTACCGTTTGTTGATCAAGTTGACATTTGTGATAGTTCATGCTCGAAGCGGTTTTGGATGAGTTTCGTCATATTAAAGCCTACTGTCGAGACCTTAGAGTCATTTATTAAATAGAAATTCCATAAAAAATAAAGAATAAGAAAATAGTGACAAACAAAACTACAAAAAAATATAAAATCATATTCACGCTGTATCCCGCACACATCATAGGAGGCTCAGGGAACCATGTAGCAAAACTGACTTAAAAAAATACTAAAAGTGTTGAGTAAAAGCGCGACGGTTGTTGGTTTGATCTCCACTCTAAAAATAAAATATTTAATTACTTCGCTTCGCGGTGACAAGTTAAAGTGCGGGATTGAGTTCCGCCACTTGAAACGCAATGCCTTGACCGTCTATATACTAGGTTCCCTTTGTCTCCCTTACTATTTGCGGGACACAGCGTAAAGTTCATTAAATAAAACTTACTTTGTTTAGTATATATTTTGAGATAATATTATACATATCGTGTAAAGTAAACACAGATAGCTTAATCAATTGCGCATGCCTATCGAGATATGTACGTGAAATAACTAAATATTTTTCTATCAAATATTGTGAGCAAATCATAAGCGAGCAAAGTCGCGTGGGGGCCACTAGTATTATAACAAATCATTATAATTCTATCTTACGTTTTTCCCAATAACTTTTTATCTTGTCTTATGTATTTTATAAACTTTCGACTATTTTTATATTATTTAACTACTCTTTGGTCCGCGGTTACTAACTACAATACTAACTCAGTTGCATAATTGTTCGGGGTCGCAGTTATACGCTGTGTCACGTTATTCACTCTACTATTTATTGGGATTTTTATTTCGAAGCAAACTTATTTAGTTTATTTTGTTTGTGAAGCATTGTTTGCAGTTTTGGCTTTTGTTTTTTTTTTTCTGTAGTTATGTGATTTTACAATTGACTTTTGTTTTTTCTCTACTCATGTGTTTAATTAGATTTGCGGAGGATAGTCGGTAATAATTTTTGGGTTTCCGTTCAAGAAGACTTATTAGACAGGAAAGGCGTTAGTCAGCGCTACATTTTGTGTAATTAGAGTTTAAATGTAAGCAATTACCTTATCTACAAATGCGTCGTTAATTATTTAAGTTCAGGTAAACTAATCGGAATGGTGAATAATAGGAGGTCAGTCGTAGCGTAAGGGTATGCCCTTACGCTACGACTGACCTCCTATTATGAATAGTGCGTGAATGTAACGCGACAGGTTATATTTTCATTTCTTTGTTCTGGTATAGCAAAACGTGACGTTCAGTTCAGCCATTCAATACGCAATGTCTCCAGAATTCGGCGGAAAGTGGGAAAAATTATATCTAACAGTAGGCTCCTTCAACCCTACATGCAGGACTCAGCGTAAAGCTGAAAAATAAATTATATGAACCTTTTTCCTTTATTCTTTTGACGAGACTATTCATATATTTTTTTTATTTAATGGCAACTATGTGTGTTATAAAGTCCATTTTCTGTTGTTTATTTTGGAGTACGAGACCTAGAAAATTTTAACAATGTGATATATAAAAACTTAACGTTAAAAAAATTAAACAGTTGAAAATATTTCTTTCTATGACACAGACATCCCACAAGTCTTCAACATTCACCAATTCCCTTATTTTCACACGTCAAAAATCGCAATTCCAGCTTTACTTGTCCCAAAAGGTATCAAATAAAACCATATATTCAATCAATTTTCGTAATGTCCCAGGTGAGTAAAAACGCGTAACTTTACTTTCATAAAATGAAGTAAATATAGAGCAGCTTCACGCTGTATCCCGCACATAGCAGGGATGCTATATGCGTAATGCTAATATTATGACACCCCGTTCCTCACTGTTCTTTGAATTTTTCGATGCATTGCTTGTTAAAATCACTCAACATATACGTCGATCGATTTACAACCTCCTACTACGACCTGTATAATGAACCTGCCCGCTAAATGTAAGGTTGAATATATAAGACCTGTAGTTTTATATTAGTTTTATTAAATATAAAGCATAAGTCAGAACTAATAAGCTTAAAATATATCTTAGTCTCTTTTAACTTCATCTACTTTATTATGCAAACTACTTGCAAGTTAATTTGAAATTCAAATTTGGCTACATTTGAAGTGTTTTGGAAAATACCAAGACGTGTGATTATTGTAGACCTAAATAAAATACAAAATTATTATATTTTTCCTTTTTATAGTTTTTCTGTAGGCAGAGGAAACCTTATGTTAAGACACTTTGATCCCTAATTTCTTGCCTAATTCTTAAGATGTGTATGTTTTAGTTAGTCTTGTCAATAAAATAAGACAAAAGGCTATAACATAAATATATACGAGTATGAACCGAATAGAAATGGAAACCAGACCGATTTAAAACAATATATTTTTAAATTTCGGCCGTTTAAATATTCCACATGGCGCAACGGCACAAGGGTGTGCCTGTAACGCGACGGTTGTGTGTTCGATCCCCACTCGATAAAGGGAACTACGTTACGTTTATATTTCCATTTCTTCGCTCTGGTGTCGAGGCAAAGCGTAGCGGTTGAGTTCTCCCACTCAACGAGCAATGCCTCCAGAATTCAGCAGAAAGTGGAGAACGGATTGTCTTTACACTAGGTTCCCTCTGCCTACCCTGCTGCCTATACAGCGTGGAACTGATTTAATTTTTTAGTTTATTTTAATTTCTACGTACAATTAAAGTCATTTTACGTACATCACATTACGGCGTTTAGAAATTTAGATAACATCTTATACCATTGAAATTATTCTTGCTACAATTCTAACAATAATTATGCACTAACTAAACGTCATAGATACTACTTAAACATCGTACAAGCAAAATATACAGTTAAGTTATTCGAAATACATATCTCAGTATCTTGTTATAACATAATGATGCTGCATTTCAGAGCTGGACGGAGTTACGTTGAACGTAAAGTATTTTATTTAAGATGCTTAAGGAATAAGATGTAAGGTGTGCCCACTAACAAGACACTTAGATACTTGTATATAATTTAGACCTCTATTTGAAAGAAATATGGCAGATAATCGTGTGAATTATTTTGTCAGTTACAACTGCAGTGTACTTATTTTGATAACATAAATAACTTCAAGAGGACATAGGTGCCCGAAGCCGGAGGGTAATTTGAATTCAGTACAGGCTAAGTGCTGGTTAATTATACATTGAATTATTAGGTAAGGTCATTTGTGGTCATGTGTGGTACGACAATTTGTGAGGGGTATTTCGATTCTCTCTCATGGAATTTTTATTATTTAATTTTTCTTCTCTCTGGTAAACCAGGTAAATCATGGTGTTGAGTTCAGCCAGTAAATATGGAATGCCTTCAAAATTATTCACTCCATACATGAGGTAAGAAATGAAAATATAAAAAAAAAACCCTCGAGTGGGAATCGAGCGCACGATCTATCGACCGCCACACGCTTGTGCTCCTGCGAATGGCGTTGACCTTTACATTATTTATCTGTTATTTTTTAAGTCTATATATTTCTTATATGAAATTAATATTAAATATTTTGAAAATATTTATTAAATTACAGTGAACAAGTTTATAAATTATGTAAATACGGAATAGCCTTGTGATAAGCTGACATTCATTCATATGATTGACAGAATCAATATGTTTGGCTCTGAGCTTTGATTTTTCAAACGGTGCACTACCTTAAGTTACTATTTTATTACTTTATAACTATTTTACAATTTTTTTTTATTCGTTGTCAGACTTAGACGTAAATACTTTTGTTTATGTCATATATATAACTAATGCTAATGTGCTAAAGATTTTAAGAAAAACAAACGTCGAACTTGGCCCGTTTGAAACGCTATAAATATCAAATTTATATAAGAAAATGTTTGTTGAACACAGCCATAAATTTATTACGGGTAACATAAATAACTAAGAATCAGTATTATAATGTGGATTTTTGTTTAGAAAAATGGTGAATTAAAATTTAAGTTTAAGATTTAAACGTAACTGAGGTGAAGTGACTCTCTTTTATTAATTGTTTTAAATACTTATGTCAGCTTTCGTTCTGAGCTTTATGTAAAACAGGACTTCTTACGCTTTGCTATGGTGGTGTTTCAGAAAATCCAAGAGAAATTATTTGTAGTTCCTTAGAGAAAAATAATTATGAATTTATTTTGTAATACTAAGTTTTATTTTTATAAATTTTATTTGAACCGTGACGGCTTCAAGTGGAAAAGTAAATGTATACATATATTTATATTAACAGTCCAGACGCCAGTCGCAGGAGTGCAAGTGTTTGATTGTAAGCATGACAGGTTGTGGATTCGATTCCCATTCGAGGGAAAGCGCGGTGTTGAGTTCAGCCACTCAACATGTAATACCTACAAAACTCGGCAAAAAGTGGAGAGCGGAGTCTGAAGCTGGATAAAATATATACAAAACACTTTTGTAATATGATATGAATATTTAAATTTTAAATTATAAAACTATTAGATCCTTCTCAGACTGCGGTTAAACTTAGAACTTGGTTCAAGACAGTGATTTGCATAGCGCGTCGCAAATTACTCTTAATAAAAGTACGAGGTACGTTAATCTTCATTATCTTTACCGCTTGTAATATTCTTCATCAAAATTATACTTAAATTATGAAAGAATAATAACTTGAACGACGAAAACGAAAGCTAAATATATATATATATATATATTTAGCTTTCGTTTTCGTCGTTCAAGTTATTATTCTTTATATATATATATATATATATATATTGTTTCCTTATCTTTGTATTTCACTTCTTATCTACGAGTACGTCTCATGAAGAGAATATAGAATTTGTAAATTTTGTACTTATGGTCCGGTACATAAAGAATAAAAGTAACCCTTAAAGGATTACTTTATTGTCCATACGTCTATCTGTCAAGACTACTTGTCTTAAAATCGCGCGGAGGTAACGAGCTGAAATTAATGTTAATGTTCAGGGTGACGGTCTCCGGTCTTAGAGCACAGGAAAAACCAACGCATTTAAAATACGAGTATACGAGCATTTAAGTATTGATTTTGCAGTATTTTTATATGAATTCCGCCACGTGATCAAAACCAACTTGTGTGTATAGTGTTCTTAGATAGGTGACATTAAAAAAATATGTCATGACGGCTGTGGGACGCCATTTAACTTAGTAATATTATTTATTTTTTCTCTTTCTTTTAAAGTCGATTAAAAAAAAGAGCAATGTAAATTTTCAAAATTATATATTTATTTTCTCAGTTTTGCCCTGTACGCCGCAGGGCAGGTAGGAAGCCTAGTATTAAGACACCTCATTCCCTGATTAACGTCCAATTTTCGAGACATTGAGCGATACTCAATACAGCACTTTGACTTGTTACCAGAGTGATGAAATAAAAATAGATATAGGTAATTCCCCAGACAGTAAATCAGTCTTTTATGTTTTGAATAATTTAAATAATTTGTTAAAATATATTACTTTACATAATCGCCATATAAATATATACTTCATCGTCTTCTGAACCTGCTTTAATGGTCAAAGAGGTTTAATTAAGTTCACTGTGGCTTAATGTAGTATGAAAAGAAACTACATCTTGTTCTTATTGTTCATAGTATATCGCGTTAATTTCTTCATTCAATCAAAAGGATTAATTTATACGCTTTTATAAGCTTTAGCGATACTAGCGATGAAGTTTAACTTTTATTTTATTTTAGTAGCGAAACGCGGTTTCGCCTGCATAAGCCTTATTGTTATATTATAGATAAATTATATAAAACCTTTACATAAATTATAGCCTACTTATGATAGGGTAGAGGCTTAGTGTTAAGACACTCTGCTCCCAATTTTCTGCCAAATTAAGGAGGCATTGCGCTTTTGCCTCGACATCAGAACGAAGAAATGAAATATTTAATTTCTTCGACTAGTAATCGAACTCACGGCCTATCACACTTACAGTCGCACACACGCTTGTATCTCTGCGCCACGATTGGCATCGTATTGTATTTATTGTAATATCATACATTAAATCTGTATATAAGCTATATTACTATAGAGTTTCATGTAAATCCGTTTAATAACAATCATCCAACCTCTCAAACTTTTAAATTTATAATAATAAATAAATAACTAAATATATAAATTAATTAATATTAATAGATAAAGTAGGATGCACACGAGATAAACATCGACCTTCGGTATTTCTTCCGCCAATATCTCTCATATATATATATATATATTTCTTACCTTTTAATAATGTGTCTTTTAATTTTGTGTGTAAATCAAAAGATTTACTTTTAATAAGTAAATCTTTTGATTTACACACAACAAAATTATAATTATAGCACAAAACTTAATTCACAGCCAAATATTCTATGTCGACTAAATACTTCCTCCAAGCCCAACGCTCGTTACTTCATACATAAAGAGAATACTCATTTCTAACCAACTAATCTGTTTTATCGATCCCCAAATAAATTGCCTTAGTCGACTTCGGAGATTTTTTCCACCATTTTCCTTAACAGCTTCCAGTGATTAGCGCGCACGGTGTGCACACATAAATAATTACAATAATATTTCATCAGCATTGGTGTCGCGCTGTACAAATAAATCTTTTGACGTTCCTAATAATACATTATATTTTATTTGTAGCTTATATATAACTTGTATTAATGATTTTATTTTTCTATTAAAATGTGAATTAATATAATTGTATTTTTTTAGATGTGCGTAATAATATAATGGAACTCTAAATATGCTTTGTTAGAAGTTACTTATATATTTATAATGATTTAAGAAAGTGGGGAAGGGAGTATCTTAATAATAGGTCTACTCAGCTGTGTACAGGGTAACAGAGTGTAACTAGTACGCTCTACCATAAATTTAGAACTGAACTGAACAACACATTCCGTCTTACACTCATCGAAGTTTTCTTCATTTTAATGAGTTACAAGAAACGTAAATGCCTATTTTACATTCATAATAATATTATCTCGAGATTGAATTTAATAATATAATTTCGCAATTATCCGCTACGTCTTATAGTGATCTCAAAATCCACATCTAGTAGAAATATTAAATTTAAAGCCGAACTTAGACACTAGCTTAACTAATAAAAATTACAGTAACATTTTTATGTTATTATGAAAGTGCATTAGACTTTCGATTTAATTTGCGCCGCCTATGACCCGCCCATGTATGTTAGGAGGGCAGCCAGTCCGCAGATGTAGGATAATCCGGCTTAATTTTTTTTGTTTATCTTTGCCATTCAACGCTCTCAGTATTCCGTGGCTTTGTGTCGTAGTCACGCTACATAAAATAGGTTTAGTTTTTTATCATTTAGCAGTACATGAAACTTTTCATTTTTGGATAAATGTAACATTTTTTTGTGGTATGTGGTTAGATATATAGACAATGAGGATAAAGTATCACTTTGAATTCTCTTTGTTTTGTTCTCGTTGTCTATTTTTTTCTTCTTTTACTAATACCTTTTATATCTATCTATGCCTTAATGATGATCAAACCAATTATGCCGCAGCGCTACAACACGAGGAAATCAAATTATTCGCTTGGTCTCTTATAGAATTTTATAATAACAAAAAAACCAAAAACGTTGTTTGTTCCAATTTCTTAAGCCTCAATATCCAAATTTGTAGCTCCTGATTTTATCTTAACAAGTCGCTACGGAAAAATACGGCTTACGTAAAGCCTCTTAAGTATTAAATCGCGAGAGATAAAAATATCACCTAGGTTTAAATTGTAACGTTACTAGAGGAGTGTTATCTAGTTCTATAAAATAATATTTTAGTAGATGCACTAGTGCGGAGTGTCCTTACACTCTTTCCTGTCCTTTGCCTACGCGCCTACCGCGCTGAATGGCAAAATAAAAACAATGTCATGTTATATCGGCGTTGAGTTCCGCCGCTGAACACCTAATGACTCCAGTACCAGTTTAAAGCCCGGCAACGCACCTGTAGCTCCTCTGGTGTTGCATGGGGTCATGGGCGGCGGTGATCACTTACCTTCAGGTGACCCGAACGCGCGAACCTTGTCCTTTTACCAAAAAAAAAAAGTATTCTGTGGTAAATCTGAAGCAGAGTATCTTAACATTAGAATTGTCATAAGATCGGACTCTGCCTACCCTGCTAAAAACTGATTGAATTATTTATTCAAAATTATTATTTTATTCTTTTAATACAATGAATATATTCATAAATTGTACATTCCTTTAAAAAAAATAGGGATTTGGAAGACAGAATCAGGACCAACAGCTAGTCTCACGCTATAAGGAGGTTAAATATTATTCCAGATTGTCAAAGCTCAACATCTCAAGGAAAAGAAATCCCCTCATAATGTGTACAAAGTGAGCACAATGGCGCGACCACGTTACAAGATTTTTTGTAATTTCATACACTTTTGTTATCTTTGTGATACATTAATATCAATTTTTCTAGACGGGCTTTAGGCCTCGACGAGAGATGAAAAGCTGTCGTCAATGCCTAAAGGCTACGAAAATAGGGATAATATAAAGGATAAAAGTTGGGTAGTTACCCAACTACAATTCAATTTTGGCGTTCTGTTTGAGTTATAGATAATTTCTTTAAAAGGTTTAAATTGCGGCCGGAATCTTAAGTATTATTTATTCTTACGAACTTTTATTCCAAAGTTGTATTCATATTAAAGAGAGTAACCACTTATGTGATCCTGGTTTATTATGATAACATTGTGTTGTTTTAAATGACTTTGAATTAATGAAGAAAAGGGAAATTAGTTCCTTTTTTATCTAGATATCTAGCTACACATGAAAAAATCAATCAACTTTACGCTGTTATGCTGCACACAGCAGGGTAGCTAGCAACCACACTAGGTTGCTAGCTACCCTGCTAAGACACTTCGTTCTCCACTTTTTACCGAATTCTGGAGGCCTTACGTGTTAAGTAGAGGCATTACGTGTTGAGTTGAGTGACACCAGAGCTAGGAAATGAAAATACGGGGAGGAAGGAGGTGGGGATCCAACCCACAACCAGTCGGCTTCACAGTTACACTTTGTTTCCGTGCGCCATGACTAGCCTCATGAAAAAAAATCTAAATAAGATTGGGCAAAAAAAGAACAGAACAGAACAGAAGCAAGTTTATGTTCAAAAGTGCCTATATCGCTGTAAGCTCCTTTGATTGTCTTTCCTCATTTGGAATTCCTTTCATTAGGCATTCTGGGTTGGTTCCGTATCAAAGATTAACACATAGAATTATATAAGCATGAGATGTTGGATGTTCATTTGATTTTCTGTATTTGTCTAAAATTATATTCTGTTTTTGGAGCCTTGGTTGCGCAATGGGACTGTGTTTGTTTGTAAGCGTGATGATTCTGGGTTTGATTCAGAATCAGAGGAATCAATTTTTTTTGTATTCCTGCTCATAATCAACTCGTATTGTCTGAATTTCATTTTTAGATCCTCTATTTCAATAACAAAAATGGTTAATGCCTTTTGTTTGAAAATACTTTGAAATACCTAAATGTATAACAATGAAAGCTTTACACATTTCCCAGATAGCAATCCCAGTTCCTGGTAGGCAAAAGGAACCTAGTGTAATGACACTTGGTTCACTACTTTCTACCCAATCTTAGAGTAATTGTATGTTAAGATTTTTTTACCTTCACCCCCCATCCCGTCCCACGATATACCCCGCATCTACGTGCGTGGTATTGCCGTATGGGCAGAGGTAAAACACTTCGATGCTCTTCTTTCCGCGTAATTCTGAAGGCATTGCGTTTTAAAATACGGAACTCAACGCCGAGCTTTGCCTCGTTACCAGAGCGATAAAATGAGAATATTAAATATATCATTATCTTGAGAAGAAATCGAACGAACAACTTGCCGCGCTTACAGTAGCACGTTTCTACTACGACTGTGGTGTCAACTTGCGAACAAGCGACAAGTTGTAAGTCTCAAACCTGCATTTTGTCTACCGGAGCTAGGAGATATAAATAAAATAAATCCCCAAAATCAGAATCGAATCCAAAACGTATCGCACTAAAGCCAGACGTCCCCTGCGCGACAACGTTAACTTTTAACGAAATAGCAACATACACTCATTTTTAGTCATCAGTCACTATTGTGGTTGAGATTTGTGACACAATGGTTCAAACATAACAATAAACCCAAACAAAGCGTTATCTACAAAGCTTATCGTATAATAGGGTCACTGGACTGTGAGCTGTGCTTCGATGCTCTATGACGCATGCACTAATTTGACCAAATACCTGTTATCATGGTTATTCACTTTTTATTAATAAAAGTATATCAAATCATATCAGCTTCACGCTGTATTCCGCACGCAGCAGGGTAGACAGAGGCAACCTGGTGTACACTCCGTTCCTCACTTTCTGCCGAATTTTGGAGGCATTGCGTGTTGAGTGGCAGATATAAAACAATTTGTTTTTAATTAATTGTATAAATACAGAATGGGGAAAAAAGGGAGAATATTGATGTGAGATAGAGCGACTCGCCGAGATACGGCTTTAGCAGGTTAGAGGACTAATTAGTATTAAGTTTATTTATAGTTAAAATATTTTTATTTAATTTTATTATTATCAACCTTTTTATCAGTTCATCTCGCTGTATTCCACACACAACAGGTTAGGCAGAGGGAATCTAGTGTCTTTCATTCCCCACTTTTCACTGAATTCTGGAGACATTGCGTATTAAGTGTCGGAACTCAACGCCGCGCCATGCTTAGAATTCAGCGGAAAGTGGGTAACATGGACTGTCTCAACACTGGATTTCCTCCGTTTACCTGCTGTGTGCGGAGTGCAGCTAATAAAAGGATATTAACATTCTATTCTCTCAGCCTACATAATTAGATTCACGAAACAAAGTTTGAACATATATTTATACCAAAAAAACATACTAAAAATAATGTTTCACAGCATCTGTATACCATTAATATACTAAACGCAAACATAATACGGGAAACATTGGAAATAAATCATAATCGAATGGACGGCGCGTCTGTGTCTGGTAACTTTATATATGATTGCTTAAAAAAGTTAACCGAAAACAGGAGATTTTGGCCGAATGGTCTGCATCCGTAAAGCTTTGTATGGATTACATGGATCTTTATTGCTTCCTCTACTGTACGCGGAGTTAGAGGATATTTGTTACAAATTTACGCATAGATAATATAATAAGTATGTGAAATATTACAGAACGACTCGAAAGTTTAGAAACATGTTTTGGGTCATGTTAAGTAGTAAGCTTCCTGATTTTGTAACAGTCAATGTGACCCTTCTAAAAATTTCTAAAAGTACACATAAGTTTCTATACTTCTTTAGATTCTATACTACTGATTTAAGATGAAATATTATTTTTGCGTTGTTTCAATGGAGCCACCTGTGGCAGCAGTTTATCGGATACTTATATTTTGTCTGGCAGAACTCGAAGTGGCGAAGCAGAGGTAGTCTAGTTTTGAAAACACTCCGTCTCCTACGTTCCGCCAAATTCGGCCCCAGAATTGTGGGGTGGCTGGAGTGGCGACACTCAACGCTGCACTTTGCCTCGACACCAGAGCAAAGATATTAATTAAAATATTTTATTATCTCCAGTGGAAATCAAACCCATAGCCTGTCGCGCTTACAGTCACACGCTTGTGCTCCTGCGCCATTAGCGGCACTAGCCACGTCTGATCGTGAGTTTAATTATTACTAAACAGAATTTTTATATCATAGGTATTTCTCAAATAAAAGAAGAGCAAATTTATATATTAGCTCGTAATTGGCTACTTCTATATATAGACATGTACGGTAAGTAGAGAAAGAAGTGACTTAATGATAAGTTTTCAATGCCTATTCTGTTAAATATATTCAAATACATTTTATTTTCAGTCGCGGTATCT
This sequence comes from Heliconius burneyi, assembly GCA_018247715.1. Taxonomy (NCBI): domain Eukaryota; kingdom Metazoa; phylum Arthropoda; class Insecta; order Lepidoptera; family Nymphalidae; genus Heliconius; species Heliconius burneyi. Next base: position 21,109 of record DWGR01000089.1, read on the forward strand.
ATAAGGCCGTTTCTCTTTTATCCGTGTCCGTAGACCGTAGTGTAAATTGTTGTAGCGTAAGCCACAATCTTTTAAACCCTTTCCGGTAAAAGTGAGTAAAACTGAAAAGTGAGTGTAATATACATACTCGTATATATTCTACAAAATTCTTATTAACTTATATAAGACGTGGGAGATAAGAGTGGGATGTGTGAAGAGTTTTATGAAATCTGAAGCTAGAGAACAAGGCTTAACAAATCTTAACTTAGGAGATTACTGTAGTATCAACTCGTAATAGAAATGATTTCAATAAATTTAAATTTTTTTTTCAGCTTTACGCTGTTCCCCGCATATAGCAGGGTAGGCAGAAGAAGCCTAGTGTTAAGCCACTCCGCTCTTCCGAATTCTGGAGTAATTGCGTGTTGGGTGGCGAAAATCAACGCCGTGCTTTTCGAAGACACCTGGGCGAAAAAATGAAAAATTTTAATATACTATTGGGAATGGAACCCATAACCTGTTGCGGTTAAAGCTTAACACTCTGCGTCGCGACTAGCCATTATTATATCTAATAATATAGCTTCACGCTATATGTTAGCTTTTATACAACAGGGTAGACTAAAAAAATCTACTTTTAAAACACTCTCTTTTTTTCGTTCCCAATCTAGGCTTTGTTTCATCAGAGCGGGGAAATATAAAATATAATTAGTAATTAGTATTACCTTAAGCACATATTAACACATTATTTGATTGTTTGTAGGTAGCACTCATTTTGTGTATATTCTAGATTTAAAATCCGCATAAATAAAAACTAACCACCAAATACTTTTTAAAAAAGTTCCAAGAATTTAATCTAAGAATGTAGATATTGGGTTTCAACAAAATACGGGTGGGTAAGTTTTGGACTATTTCTAAAAGAAAATTGAATAACTCTAACTCTATGTATAATCGTTATGTAAATTATAGGGTTATAAATCCCACACATTCTCATATTTCACAAAGCTTTCAATAAACAATATAGAATGGAATTAAAAAACGCAATTTATCATTATCAAAGAGATTATGGTAACATCATTCACGCTCAATATCTTTCATATCAATACAAACGGCCGACTGGAACGCGGCGAAAACAAATTTTACTTGTTAAGGCTTTACTTTTGAGGTCAGTTGTGGCACAGGGGCACAAGTGTGTGACTGTTAAAGCGACTGGTTATGGGTGCGATTCCAAAGCACGGCGTTGAGTTCCGCCAGTCAACAAGCAATGCCCCCATAATTCGGTGAAGAATGGGGAACATAGTGTCTATTAGGTTTAATTAACAAGCTCTTGCTACAATATTGTAAAACATACCGTCACAGTAAGTTTTTTATATTATTTATTAAAATATTATTGATGCAAATATAAAATAAAAATATAAAATCTAGTGCTGTCTTATTAAATAAAGTTATATAAAATGAGGATATATAATGTATTCAGTATATTGTTCTTTACTTTCATTTGTATTTTAGAGTACAAAATAAAAATTCTAATAATATAATTTCGTCGGTACTTAAATATATTTCTACTCGTACAAATGTAAGTTTATAATGTGTTTACTAGAAAATGTAAATGAAAGTAAATAAATATAATATATATTCAGATTTCATTTAAATTATAACAAAACATGGCTTTCAGTCTTCGGTTTGCAAAGCCGACACCATCCGTGATTTATTCATATTAACGCGGACCGCAGAGTTACATGATACAACTAAACAGTTAGTCGTAATTTATTTTGATTTCATATTTATTATTATTATTAATTGTACATTTTATTTAATGAAATATATATTTAAACAGTTTATTTTAAGGATTATCTGAATGATACATTTTGAACTGTTTGTTGTAGTTCTTTTATTTACAAACTATTTTAGAGGCTTTCACGCTAACAGAGCATTGTGTTTGAGTGGGGAAACTCGATGATGCACTTTTTCTTCAGATCAGATGTAAGTGGGGAAGTGAGTATAATTCATTTCTCGAATGTTGGTGACGACACACGTCACGATGACATGTCTTTTTATTGAAATACAGAAAAAAAATGTTTTCATGTTACATTTTTGTCTAAAATTTTTAAATTCTCTGTAATGTAATCACAATTATTTAAGTAGTGACTTTGACAAAAATATTATATTGGAATTATTTCTTAGGTTTGTAGTGCTATCAATTTTGATCGATAAAAAGAAATTCTAAATTGTGTAAGCTCAATACTACATTTTTCTTAAACATCCATATGAAATTAATTTCTTTGTCTAATGGAAAAAATCATATTTATAAATTAAAGAGATAATAAATCATAGCTCCAGCTTCGCTCTGCATCCCGCATATAGCAGGGCAGACAGAGGGAATCTAATATTAAGGCATTCCGTTACCCACTTTCCATTATCTTCACTAGAGTTCACTAAAAACCACGACCATTAAGAAAACCATTAAGAGCAAGGTAATGAAAATATTTCATTAATTCCCCCAAATGGGAATCGAAGCCAGACTATCGCGCTTACGGTCATACGCCTGAGTCCTTGCACCGTAACTGGCTTCATCAACTTTAAAGTAAAAATATTATTGATAATCATAGAATATTGTAACAACGCGAGTAACATCACATATACAGAACCCGCGTCGTTGGCTTAGCTCACTCAATATAAGCAACTCTAATTAGCCTGACGCTTTGTATCCATCAGATAATTTACCTGAAAATCGATGTCAAAATTTTATCTTTTATCTTCATTTTCGATACATTATTATTTGTGTAAATAAAAAAGAGGATTTAACAAATAAATAACAGCAGTTATTTAATTTGAGATTTCTTTGTAAGTATTAGTTATCCTTACGTAAAGTTATCATGCTGGAAACTTCAAATTTGCCAAAAGCCACGGCCCTATCCAAGGCAAATCAATTTTAATTACTTAGAATTATAATATTCTGTTACTAGATATCAAATAGTTAACTAAAACGTAGTTGTTAATGCACGTATCGAATTTATACCCAAGGCACCAAGAGGATAACATATATACTCGTAAACTGTAAATATATTTTCTTTAGCTTTGTAGTAGGTAGAGAGATGATGAGGACACAGTGGTGAGATACTTCGTTCTCATTAAGACACTCCCGCTTTAAAATCTCTGCCGAATTCTGAAGACCTTGCCAAGCCGGTGAACTAAAAACATTAACGGAAGTCATACTGAGTGAATCAAACCAACAAACACCGTAAACGTCACTCAATGTAAGATGTTTCGAATTCAGTAAGAAAGCAGAGAGAGAAATGCTTTGACTCTAGAGTCTCTAGATCCTTTTTGCTTCTCTTTTATGTGCACGATAGAGCGTGCTTAAGCATAAGTTATTTCTGGAATTGGATTTGAACTCTCAAATTCCACCTAGTGACATTATTATAGATATTTATTACAAAAGCATTTTATATTTGAAAAATTATATTATGAACGTTATAAATGAAAGACGTAAAATATTATCAAACAAAAGGATTTAATTAATGATCCTTCAAATACAGGTGATGAGCAATAGATCTTACAATAAATTATAAGATATGTGTAAGGTGCTAAGGTAGCGAAATTGGGTTCATATCAATGCATATCCTAAAAAAAGTAAAATGTTTTCTCTCTCAGGTTTTCATACAGATAGAGTTTCCTCCGAAAGGACTTTTTTTTATCTTTAAGCTGTATTTTGTTATACAGTAGGCAAGACAGAACAGACAGAGCGACATAACTCAACGCCGAGTTTTGTCTTGTCACGAGATCCCGGAAAAACTATTCTTTCCAAGTGTAAGTCATACAGACGCTCTGCCATATCTCCCTCTAAAATCTTGTTAAGATAAAATAACTACCGGGATTTGATATTTTATTCCACACATCTCTCATAATGTACGCAATATAAAGCGAAAAATATTTTAAAAGCCACGCTGCGTCGACATTAAGATACGAGATGTCGTTAAGAGTGCGATATAATTATAAACAGTATGAACATAAGTATATTTTTTTCCCTACATTTTAAGCTTCATTGTCAGTTTTCGTACTTAAATTAACTTACCTCGTAATGTCCAACTTTAGCAAATACGAATTAAAATAAAGTGAGCGTAAAAGTATTTTTAATAAGCAGTAAATGTCACAGCTGCTCTTGAGTTTTATTTAATTCACTTTATATATTAAATTGTTGCTAGAAATTATAGCTCGGGTTACTGGCTTGTGCATAGTCTTGAATGAACAACACAGCAAATAATATTGTTTGCTTATAACCGTAACCATTGTATATATAAATATTGTTTTTTTTTAACTTCACGCTGTATCCCGCATGTAGCTGAGTAGGCAGAGGGAGCCTAGTGTTAAGATACTCCGCTCCTCAACTTACGCTTATTTTGCTATTTGAATTCTGGAAGCGTAGCATGTTGACTTGTGGAACTCAACTTTTTTAACTGTTTTTTTTTTCTAATAAGATAATGAAGAAAAACGGGCTCAGAGGGCTGGGGTAGGTCATAACGAGTGACGAAAGAATGACAAAAAAATATTTACGAAGCAAGAATGAGTGATAAGATTGGTATTGAAAACGGAGCACAATATAGAATCACTGAATCTTCATTCATTATTATATTGATTATGATCCTGTATTAGAGCCTGAGGGTTTCCTAAAGGTATGTATGACAGTCAACGAAGCGAAAGACATATGCAACGAGAAGCTAAAACTGACATAAAACTAAAACATCTTTAAATTAAGTTTTTTTTAAAATAGTTAAGAAAATTTTAACAGTAGTTTTATTATAAGGTACCTACATTAAGTATTCCTAAAGCTTTCTTCACTCTAATAAAAAAAAACCTAATAAACTAAAGTGCACTATAGAAGTCACAACAATAAATTACAAATATATTTCGAAAAATATTTCACTCGATAGGTGGAAAAACTAATGTACGTAAAACATGTTTCGAGGCTTTTAAACAAATATAAATAAATTCATAGTGCTTAACATACACAATGGTATTTTTATCGTATCAAGCTGAATCCTGCAGTTATTTTTCATTATTTGCCCTATTTTCGAGACTGCGTGATAAGCGATATTTCGTTATATAAACTATACCTTAGGCACATTAATAGAATGGCACCATTTGCTGAGAATTTCATTAGTCACCCCCACCGGTATTATTCCATCACAGATGCCTCGCGAGTCGTAGATATTTCTAGATAAATATTGAAAAGCCAAGGATTCCTATTGAGTTAGTGTTGAATGTGGTTATAGTTCTAATTGAATACTTTTATATTGCTTATAATTATAAATAGGCCTTCTTTGCTATATCTTTTGTTAGTTTTTTTGCCTTATTCCAATGGTTCTTTTTGCCATACGTCAGCAATCGAAAAAACCTGATAGCCTTGTAGTGCCTTGAGTGGAGATCGAACCTTTAGCTATCCCGTCTACTCGTGCGCAACGAGGGCCTCAAACAAATGATAATAACATACCACATATTGACATACCTATTATTATCTTAATCAAAGTCAAATGACCGTTTCTAATTATTTCGCAGAACAATTAACATCACGTTCTGCGGCCGACGTCGGAGTTAGAATCCAATCTCTCTAACATCTAAGTAGATTAGGCTATATTGCAACACTTTCAATTTTAGTTTACGAGCATGTGAAAATTCTAGAAGCAATTTCCTCTCTCGTGAAGTAGCATAAGCGGAATAAAACGGAAAACTCGGGGTTGTTTCAAAAATACTGCATCCCCTAAAAACAAGTGCTAAAACTGATTGAATGGAATACTTGGTTGTTAATGGTTTTTTCCTATATTTTCTTTCCGTCTTTCAATGAACGTTATTTGCTTTTGTTTTAAAATTTAATATTTAGAGTTAATTAAAAAAACAACAGTTAAATAACCAGTCGTGGTGCGCCAACGTGTGAATATAAGCACGTCAGGTTGTGGGTTCTATTCTTACTCGAGGAAATAAAATATTTAATATGTCAATTTTTTCGCTCTTGTTTCGAGGAAAAGCACGGCGTTGAGTTTCGCCACTCTACACGCAATGCATGCAAAATTCGGCGGAAGTGGAGTGGGAAGCACTAGGTAGGCTCCATCCGCCTACCCTGCTACAATACGGATACAGCAAAGTTGAAAAGTGAGGTTGGAAAATAAAACAATATAGATAAATCTTTTTTTTTATGGTAAAAGCATGGCAAACGAGCGTACGGGTCACCTATTAGTAAGTGATCACCATCGCCCACGACACCGCGTAACACCAGAGGAGCTAGTGGTGCATTGCCAGCTTTTGGGGTGGCTGGGCGCCGGAGCCCGGCATTACCTAATGCGAAACGGTGGCAGTGGCATAAAGCCACTACTTCACGCCGGTCTTAAATGCCGGGGGTGGTAATTATCCGGTCGAGTCTGCCCAAGCGTGTCGCCATTGCTGGCGGCGTGGCACTCCCTCTCGTAATTTAGTCGCCTCTTACGACACCACCAGTACCAGGGTGATCCTATTCTAAGTCGGGAACACACGGCTAAAATCAATTTGAATACGATAAAACGCAACCCACAATCTAAAATTCAGTCATATAACGATGAAAGACGAGTGTCGTGACACTATTTTCTCTTTCGTTTCAATTTAAAAAATAATAATGACAAAATCTACGGTTTTTTGCGATAGAAGATTCCAAAATACGCTTCAAAAATTGAGACACCTAATACAAAAAATCTTCGTATATCATTTCGGTAGGTTATATACAAAATGATATTTTCAAATGCTTAAGACCTTTGCTTAAGGCATTTTCATACTACATACAACACCCCGTTTTCCGTTTCCTGCTCACATTTGATGCCTTCATGACCCGGTTCTGTTTCATATGAAATAATGTGTGTTGAGTGATGAGTGGCAGAATTCAACGCCGTGCTTTGCTGTGATACCAAAGTGAAGAAATTAAAATATAAATTTAAATAAATATTTCAACTTCTCGAGAGGGGATGGAACCCACAACCAGTCCAGTGGTGGAACTCAATGCAGTGTTTCACTTTCTTATCAAAGCGAGAATGATTAGTACCTACCCACAACCGCCTCGTTTACTGATTCTGCACACACGACAGTTGGCTTAAACAAATTGGAAACAAAAAATATCGTACAGGTATAAAAGATACTACGAATATAACAAAGAAATAAATAATCGCACCAAAGAGCTATCTATATCTTACTTCATATTAAACTCCATTCTTACTCTTGAAAATGTATGAAATTCTGCGAAATTTAAAATGTTCCAAACTAAAGTCAAGTCAGTAGTCACAGCTGGTAAGCGAGGCAGTGATACAAACATTATGTACAAACTGCTGTATTGCTCTAGAATTGAAATGTTTGAAATATGTTCTAGCAAGCTTAAGTTCTATATATGTATTGATATATACTATAAGATATGTGTAGTCAGGTCATCGTGGTGCAGTGGCAAAAGTGACTGTAAACACGACGGTTGTGGGTTCAATTACCACTCGAGGAAATAAATATTTATTTTAATTTATTTCTTCGCTCTGGTTTCTAGACAAAGCGCGCGTTGCCGCTTAAATTAGTTTCTTGAAGCTTAATAAGAACATGATGTATAAAAATTTATGTATCAATCTTTAATTATACTAATGAAGGAAACGTTGAAGCGGATTTGCTGGAAAATCTCTCTATATTACTGTCGTTTGAAGGTCATGGATTTAAATTTTATAGCAATGCCGGTATTAAATTAATAGACAACGGACCTATCATTAATTCATCACAGTCCATTCTTTTTTCAATTTTTGTACCGATTACATGAAATGGTACATATTTCTTATATAATAAAATGAAAATCAATAAATGGCTGGTAAACGTTCGACTTAAATATAGAAGTAAAAAGTGAAGCTGAGTCGAGTAACAGCTACTAACGATCCACTTACAAAGATTTATAGAGATCGGTGTACCGTAAAAACTACGTCCGTACTAACGTAGGTCAACCACTGTGGTCTAATGAATATTAATTATATTATGTGAAAGTGACGCAGGGTTTGTTTCCTAGTCCAGGAAATAAAATATATTTTCATTTCTGGAGCTGAGTAAAACGCGGCGCTTAGTTTCGCCATTCAACACGCAATGCTTCCAGAATTTGACGTGAAACTAAAATAAATATAAACATACTCGTAGTAACCGGTAGGTTCGGTACTGAACTCTACCAACAAAAATGTCTATTTAAATATCTCTATAAGGCATAAATTTAGGAAAATGTATGAAATATAAAATTTTAGAGACAAGATGTCGCATTGAATAAGGACATACACTCCCTGATTTTCAAGAATATTTTGGCGACTTTTACAGTAAATTTTATTTTTAAGATGTGAATTTTAAGATTTTAAATGTATGCAAGCGATAACGCTATTATCTAAATTTTCCCGTTTATTTTGTTTGGTAAATATGAATACTAAAGTGGTAGCTCAGGGACAAGCGTGTGATTGTAAACGCAACAGGTAGGATGTAGGTTTAATTTATAACTTAAAGAATATTTAATATTTTAAATGAAACTACGAGTATTTTAACCGGATTATCGCATATATTTATTATTATTCATTTTTGGAAACCTGCCGTTTCGAACACTTTGCAGCAGTCCAAGGATCACGGGTGGACAAATATATAGTATATACATTTTAATATTTTCATTTCTTTGCTCTGGTGTCGAGACGCGCAACATGCAATACTTCCAGAATTCGGCGGAAAGTGGAGAGCGGACTATCTTAACACTAGGCTTTCTTACCCTACCCTGCTAAAACCGGGACAGTGTAAAGCTTTTTTTTTAAATAAATTAGGTCAATGACTGAATAAGTATAATATAATAACTAAATATTAATTATGATAAGCTTCCTTCTTTCATCGATACTGATATTAAGTTATAAAAATGTGTTTGGTTAAATTCGTTCATCTCAAAAACTAATAATGGTTTAAGAATATTTTATGTTGTATACTCAATATACTAAAGTCTTGGCCAACATCTCGTTAATATTAATTCTAGAGGCATTACGTGTTGAGTTGGCGAAACTCAACATCGCGCATGGCCTCTACAATAGAGATTTTATTTCTTCGAGTAGAAATCGATCCCACAACCTTTCGCGTTACAACAAAGATATTCTGACTATTATATACATGGCAGTGCTCGTGTCAAAACTTCCATCCCATTTCCCGCTTGAGTAACTCGAGTTTTCGGGGAAGTAACGAAACAGCTTACGCTGCTTCCTGGCGTCAACCTTTTTCCCTTTTAATTACTTTTGATTAACTTTGAAATGAACTGATTTAATGATCAGAAACGGTAACTTTAGATGTGGTTGTACTCGTATGTGGTTAAAAATGACACGACTAAAAATTCCTTAAAGAAATATATTGAAGAATATTATACTGATTTTAACATATGATTGTTTTTTTTATTTTTCGACATCAAAAGATACATGATTGTTATAAAAATATTGTGTATGTAGATTATACATCAAAAGAACGATCGTAGAATATTTTGATAACTCCTCAGCTAAAATGTTTTATGATCAGATACATTAGTTCTAATCAAACTGACATGACTTATATCTTTATAATCATTGATAAAATGTTATGCAATCAAAGTAACAATAAAAGAAACTTTTATAACAATTAAATTTATATTAGTTTTTATCCACTTAAAATAGTAAAGGTTACCAATTTTTGATACTATGATCATGAGTTCAACCCCCAATTATTTTCTTTTTGCCACTCTACAAACAATTTCACAAATTTGGGTAGATATTAGAGAACGGTGTACCACAACATAAGGTTATATCTATGCACAGACAACCTAACCGGACTATTATACTCTCCCTTAGGTGTACGCCTACCCTACACAAGAAAAAACGATAAGCTACCAAAGACCTATAAAAGCTATAAGGCCATTTAAGTGAAAATAAAACGAAGTGATTCATATAAAATTTCTAAATTTACTAAATAAATGCGGAGACAGAACAATTTGTACAATGTTCACGGCTTCTACGTTCAGATGGTTGTCTTCTTGCCGAGCACGTGTTTATTGTAGATAGCAAAGTAACAAGCTTTCATTCTGTCAGGCTATGACTGTATATTGCATATTACGCTTAAGATTTGAAAAACAAAATATTTTTCTATATTACAATTCATTTTATTCTTTTATAGTATTTTTATTGTAGTTTTTCCATTCAAGTTACTTTTTTCAGCTTTATGCGGTATCCCACACATAGTAGTGTAGACAGAGGGAACCAGGGAAATAAGTGTTAAAACACTTCCGTACCACGCGTGTTAGGGGGCGGGGCGAAACGCCTCTCTTTTTTCTCGTTACCAGAGCATGGAAATAAAAAATCTCATCCAAAAATTATAGCCAATCCAACTGAACTTGCAGAAAGAGCAGCGTTAATATTTTAAATAGCTGTCGATAACTTTAAAATCAAAACCAATTTTAATAATAGGTCAAAATATATATGAATAAAACATTTAAAAGAATCTTTATAAGAGAAATAAAAAACCACTCATAAAATAGTCACTATCTGTGTGTCCACATTTCAAAAGCAATAATTGAAATTTTAAACTGCTAAAACGATTTTGCTAGGAAATTGGAAATAGGATCTCATAGCGCTAAAACTTTTTACAGAAAAAAAAATTGTTTTCAGCTTCATGGTGTACATGCCTACATATAGCAGAGCAGAGATACAGAGGACCCGAGAAATGCCATTTTGGTGGCATTAGAAATAATTATTTAGCTTTACACATTTCCCGTACATCGTGCATTATGTGACAAAAAACTAATGGCTTGATTTGTTTTACCACAGCGGGAAAAATGTTGTAATAATATCTTATTTACCCAAGTGGGGCTGAACCCACCACCATTGCAATTGTAATCAAGTACTTCTTAACATTCTGCTCAATTGTATTTTGGTCTGATTAGACAATCATATCACAAACACTCAGAACATGAATTTTCGAAATAGATTACTTTATATTATTACCCTCGATGAACTATTAGAAGAAGCGGTGGCACCTGACGATGCTATGTGGGAAGGCCCAGTACCGGGTGACACGATAATCTAGTCAAGGTCTGATCATCGTGGACGTCCTTAGTAACTTAAAGGCTGAGATGATGATGATAAACCACTATGAATTATAACGTTTCAAAGAATAGTGGTTTTTTTACTATCAGCTCTCATTAATAAACATCTAACGACTGTGTGGGACGTATGTTATAATCATGCTATTGCACATACGTCCAATTAACTCTAAGTAACTAAACATTCGACACACGCACCTCTGTTTGAAAGTCATGTGCCCTACCCTTTCTGAACCCAAATGTTTGTTTAACTTCCTTTTACGAGTAAAAAACAAAAACTACGAGCACTATAAGTTATCTATTGGGTACTTTTAATTCCATTAATTGTATTACCTAATTAGTGTAATTGAGAAATGAGCACATGATATACATGTTGCTATTTCTAATATTGTTCCAATTTATTAATACACTGTACTATGTATAAACAGAAAGAAAATATTTGACTCGATGTGATTGTGCCTCATCGACTTTAGATTGAAATTAAGGTGTGATACAGGTATAAAATATCCTATATCAAGTTCACTATGCAAAGTATTAGTCAAATTAACTAATATAGAAGCATCTGCTAATTCTTCCCCACAATTGCGTAAAATATGCTGCTTATGTCCATGCAGAGCCAGAAATTTACGAAATACCGTAAAATTTACGTATAATATTTATAACCAATTTCTGTTTATATAATAAACATTTGGATAATTTCATCTGATATTGGGTTAGAATATCAGAATGTAGGGCAATCAGCGCCCAAGATATGATAATATTTGTTTCGGAGCTGCCGGACCGGATATTACTTCTGAACTCTCGATACTGGCGATATGACACGATCGACAACATCCAATTATGATTTTCTCTTATTTTTGTTGGCATTTGATAGTCTTATAAAGAGGTCCTTAGTATTTATTATAATATCAATGAAAAGAGCAATATAGAATACTGTTTACGATATCTTATTTTAAATCAGTTGCATTAAAAAAATCATTTCATTCAATAAAAAATATTATATGTAAAAAAAAACTCTAAAGCAACGGATTGTCTAATGGTATCAAGGAAATATATTTTGAGGCAGTCGTTTCCCGGTAGCACAAGGTGTGACTGTAAACGTGACGTTGCGGGTTCGATTCCTAATTGGGGAAATGACATATTAAGTATTTTCATCTTCTGGCTCTGGTCACGAGGTAAAGCGAGGCGTTGATTTCCTCCACTCGACATGCCGACACACCTTACTCGACATACCTTAGAATTCAGTAGAAAGTGAAGAACAGATGTGTCTTAACGGGAACAGAGTGTCTTAACACCAAGTTCTGGGTTCTCTCTTTCTTTCCAGCCATATTCAGTATGCATTGTAAGATAAAAAAATATTACTTTACATAAAGCGGACCGAAGAATCTACAATCAATACCATTTAAATATGTACATCGAGACATTATTTAACTGCGTCACGATGAGTTACATATTTAATATGTAAGTGACGCCATATATACAACGCTGAAATTGAGTGCAGTACGGAAATTATAAAGCAGGGGCGCACAAAGAGCCGGATTCGAGTCGTTACATATTTTCATTTCAGGGGAGACATAAAATAAAATGAGTACATAAAGCGCGAGCTGGCGGCCGCGTTCAATTAATTTACGATCGTATTTACCACTTCAATAGCGTGCTTTATAACTGGTTTTTTTTTATTTTTGATGTATTTAGCATTTCGCACACAGCAGGGTATGTAGAGGGAAACTAGTATTTTTTCTAGACCACTCCTTTCCTTATTTTCTATTGAATTCTGGAGGCATTGCGTGTTGAGCGGCAAAACTCAGTATTTTCGATACATCAATGTTCTACACATACAAGTCAACTCCGCACCTTGTCTACTTCTTCATCCTGGCATTAATTCCGGCTATTGCCAGGCCTTGTCTACATGATCGAGAAATGGAAATTAATATAATTTGTATACGTTAGAGTAGTGTTGGTGACAACTCATACAGGTCATGTTGTTACGGATGTGTATAATGTATAACGACGTGAATCTGTGATCATATGTGTTGATGTGAGCCACAGCTGTACCTCCGCGCCTCTAGTATATTATAAAAATTAAAATTTAAATCAAATCAAATCAGATTCATGCTGTATCCCAGATACATCAGGGTAGGCAGAGGGAACCTAGTGTTAAGATACTCCGTTCCCCACTTACCGCCGAGTTCTAGATACATTGCGTTGTCAGTGGCAGAACTCAACGCTGCTCTTTACCTCGACACCAGGGCGAAGAGCTGAAAATTAAAATGTAAATAAATATTTTATTTCCACGAGTGGGGATCGAATCCACAACCATCGCGTTACAGACAAACCCTTGTGCCGCTGCGCAACGACGGCCTCATATTATACTATCATAGTAATTAATAATTTAATCCGTTTATAAAAGAACAACTTCGTGTCTACACAAACAAAGCCGTCACACAAGTATTAAACAAGCACCGTGAACAAACAACAGCAGTGCGGCGCCACCACGCCACGTCATTCCTTATTTAATTAGTTCGTAGCTCGCGGATATCTTAGAATTGACTTAAAGCGACTAAAAGTTTTGTAATTATTTTTTTTATAAGTTTTCCTTAAGATAGGCTCAAGAGGTTTTTTTTTAATGGTATAAGGACAAAGCAAACGAGCGTTCGGGTCACCTGATGGTAAGTGATCACCGCCGCCCACGACCCCGTGCAACACCAGAGGAGCTACAGGTGCGTTGCCGGCCTTTAAGGTGGAGGTAGACGCGCTTTTTGAAGGTAC